>JAKSZP010006623.1:0-256167 GCA_022478985.1 Massospora cicadina | reverse complement strand
AATGACATAACTAGAAGCCCATGCTTCACTAGTTTGCTAATAGTTTCCTCTACTAATGCTTCAGCCACCTTCAACTGTTGAATCAGTATCATTATGATTGGCAAATTTTCCCCAGTATTGAACTTTCGGAATACATCTATTGTGCACCCCAAATCATGGTCATCCTGGGAAAATACTTTACAATACTTGTCAAAATATTGAGCATCACCTCTTGCTGTCTATCCATCAGATCAGTAAGTTGCTCTCAAGAACAATATATTGAAATTCTCAGTTACCCCTGCCAGTAATCCCATTTCATTGTAGGTCCAAAAATCATGTAATAATAAAATTGATATATAATATTTTTATCAATTTTTTATTTTTATTTTTCATTTTTCGTGGGACTTTTAATCTACAATTAAGTTCAGAGGTCCTTATTTTCCCCTTCATCCAAACTGGTTCCTAGTTATATTCTGACCTACCAATTTTCATGGTCAAAATCTTATTCTTTTAAGATTTAACCAACTATTTGGCTCAGTGGTCCTCATTAGGAATTGACCAAAATCTTAGTACATGAACATTTTAATGGTTCAGTGGTCCTCTGGGAACATTGCAATTTTTTAGGTACAATACTTCTAAATTTTAGTATTGGCCTTCTTCACTATATGACCAACAGCATTGTTTCCTCACATATAGGCAACACTTGCTGACTTTGACAATACTTATAATGTTTCCATTCAATGGACCTTTATTCCTGACTTGCCATTCTTCTGACAGGTCTTAGTTTCATTTCATATTTCAGCAACTGATACTTGAGTCTTTGTGTCTCACAAATTTGTGAATTCCATGTTAATTGTCGATTCCATTCTTTTGTTCTTATCATTTTCTCTTAATCCGATTTTTTGGCATTCGTTGCCATCCAAAATGTTTGAAGTAAATCTACTGGTGGATCTGGAAACGATCTTTAATCACACAGATTAATATGGCCTCATTAGCTTCATCCAATTTTGTCTTAAATGACGATCTTTGTCCCTAGCAATTTCTGCCTCATTAACTGAATATTATTAGGCCAAGCGATTCTCTCCACTCTTTTAGATCAATCACTTCCTTTTTTGACCTCTTACTTTTCATCAGTAATGTAATATAATAGCTGAATGATTGACTTTCTGTATCAACTCATCCAATGTCTCATCTATTGTCAATTATAACACCTCACTCCTCTGGACTATTTCAATTGGACCTAATTTCAACCCAAATTGGCCCTGCTGATAATCTTCATCATAAGTTGATATCTGGTGGAACAGGTTTTCTTGCAGCACTAGACTGTTCCATATCTAGGATGCAAGTCCTTTTCCAAAATCTTTAGTACCTTCTTTGATTTGTTATACTAGTAGCTCCACATCTGAGCTGGGTAAGCAAAATGAACGTGATCCACTTCATGTTCAATATTAACTATGTTACTTTCTTAAGTAACTTATTGCTGAAATTAAAAACTTCCTTGAATGAAATCGTGTCCTTGTATCTTTTGCAATTACAACCCTGTAGTGAGCACCAATTATTAAAATCAAGGGTTCCATGATTATTCTCAGCTGATAACCACTAAATTAATTAACTGCACAGGTTTGGTGTTGTGCAATTCTTCACGTTGTCTGATAGCAATATGTATTTGTTTGATAATAATATGGAGGCTATTATCTGTAGTTGAATAAAGCATTAGTATTAGATCCAACGCTTGACCAGTATTTCCCCTCAAAATACTTAGGATTTTCTCATATGTATTCATTCCCTTATACCACCTAACTTGATCCATGCTCAGATCCTCGTTTATGGCTTCTCTCTGGTGACACACAGTTAGCAGCAATCCCCAATTCAACTCAGCTTCTCTTCTATAGATCCATGCTCAGATCCTTCTCTTTATCCTAAAGAGTCTCCCAATTATAGCACACAGCAATAATTTCTTTGAAAAATAGAATGGTAAAGTATCCTGTAAAATGTTGGTTTTTACTAAATGAAAATTAAGGGGATTTTTAAAGTGGGAATTTGCTACTCTCAGTTGGAACTCATTGATGAAACGGCAACAGTTGCCATTGAATCACCCATCCTCATCTCAGCAGTGGTGGTCTTCCCCATCCTGGCTAGTATTTCGCTGTTGGACATCTTCAAGGCCTAAAACGGAAAGAGTTGGAAAACATGTCTTTAACGGTTTCCTCTTGATCCAAGTGAACCAACCATATTTGGCAAGCGACCTGCTTAAGTAATGGGACTTGTTACCCATTAAGGCTGGTTGCAAACCAACTGGTCAATTTTCTAATTGCATATGGCATCACTCGCCTTGTAACTTACTTTCTAAATTACCAATTGGTTGTTGATGAAACCTGACCAATTTTGATCGGTATACCTAATATTTAATCAACTATCAGATGCCCCTATTTCAGCAGCAACTCTGCCTGACAATATTATAAGCATTTGTCCAGATCAATCCTCAACAGATCCAACCAGGCGAATAACCTAAAATCCCCTAAACATAGTTACCTCAAAATCAGGTTCAATTAATTTCCAATTTACCTCGCATTAGTAAATTATCCCCTAGCAATCCCTGATATTTTAGATGGTTGGGAATATGGGAAAAAATCCCAACATATCCCCCTCTTGCCTGTATTTCCATCAAGAAAAGGACTGGGGCAGAAGAACACCGCTTCAGACACTTGGTCAAATACTTAATTTGCTCAAGTGGAGTTTGATCATCAGTACTCAACATTGCTCAGGATGACCTTCAGCATGCGGCTCTCTTCCTCATCCTCCTCACTACTGCCTACTCAGAGTGTGGTCCACAAAATCTTCTGTTGTGCTGGGCTGATAAATTTAATCATGATAATATTAATCCCAGGATCCAGTTTCCCCCCATCAGGGCATATGACCCGCTGTCATATTTAGGATTCTTGGTCTGGCATCCTCAATTTCCTGATTTTCTCCTCATCCTCAACGGGAGACTCTTGCCAACAATGTTTATTTTGCAGCTCAATTAAGAATGCTCATCTATGTATGCCCTTATTATTTTCTTCTCATAACCTTTTGGCTCATATTATTCTATATTCTTCTCTGGAGAGCTTATCCCATTAATTTTGAGATTAATCTTTCTGAAATTGGAGCTTAATTTATTTCAGAGTGCATAATGTTGACTATCATATAAGTCTGACATCCCCCTCTCATCCAGCTCATATGTCCAATTCTGAGTTGCAGTACCAACAGCTGCTTAACAGTTTATCTGATCAAAATCCTCAGCTCTTCCAGCTAATGAGTTGATCTGCGTGCTGGAACCATTTATATGGTCCTTCCAGGTCTCATACTCCTAGTCAAGTACTAGTGGCTAGTCCTTCTGTGGAATTACCTGAAATGTTAACCAACCCTGCTGAAACTAAGTTAGCAATTATCTCAAATAACTTGAGGCAATTTTTCCTCTGTCATCAAATCCAGAGTTAGATTTCAAAACTCTATTGGATTTAGCTCATTTTGCAGATGCGCCTAACATCATCATTACTCCTCCTGAAATAATGCCCTTCGCTCTTGATTGTTCCTTCCTCGCCAGATCAGTATTGCTTCTGGAGTTCCTCTTATGACCAAGTCTATATTAAAAGCCAGCTATCTTGGCCACTGAACTCACCATTAGCAACAGCATACATATTAAACTCCCTTTTGCAGAATTAAGGGCTCGAGTCACCAAGGCTTTATCCATAGCTCTGAATTCTTCAACCTTGAAAACATCCTAGATCAGGATATCGCAGCTTATGCTCTTCGCTTTGCTGGCCAAGTTCTTTGAAGTTGGGCCACAAAGCTTCCTGCCTCTCCTGGCTTCCATCACTCTTTCTGCTTCAGCTTCTGAGAAGCTCATAGTCATTTCTTGCAGGATGCCATCCACTTCTTACACAACTATCTAATTTCTGGTGCATCCCATCAGTATCTTCTGCTTATAGCCTTGATAGGGGGAATGATTTGGTAACCCCCATCTAGTGTCCCTTGTTCATTGCCAGTCCATATGTCCGTTGTTCTTGATGAAGCCCATCAGTAAGCACTCAAGACCAATCTTCTGGCTCCAGTACCATATTAGGATTACTTGGGGTTATTTGTCAATTGCCTTTTCTTGTACAGTTGCTTCCCTCCTCACTCTGGGGTATCACGCTTGACTTCTTCCAACATCTCAATTTATCTTCTCCTAGTTACTATCTTGCAGGGATCTGCATCCACTCAAAAACTTTGATTTTTGTAGTTCTAGCCCTCACTAGCATCCAATTTCACATAGATTTTGACATGTTATTCACTACTACTGTGATCCATCCTCCCTCCCCCAAGAGGCGACATAGGCGGAATCTTCTCCAAATTGAGGATAATCAATAAAAAATAAAAAGTATAAAATATATTGGTTTTTCTATGCGGTTTTAATAATCTTTTTTTCCAATATCTTTATCAGTCCCTTATTTTTTTCTTTTTTTATAAAACTTGACCTTTTTTCAGTTCAGCGGTACATCTTTTTATTTTATTCCCCAAAACTGGATCCTAGTTATACTTAGACCAACCAGTTTTCTATGTTCAGAGGTCTTAATTTCTTAAGACTTAATCATCTAGATTGGTTCAGAGGTCCTTTTTTTGGACTTTACCTAATCATTAGGACATAACCAACTTAATGGTTCAGTGGTCCTTTGGGGACTCTTTTTTTGTTATTTTTTCATCAATTCATCACTTCAAATACTTAGCATAGACTTAATTTACTACCCTTCCCTCCAAGAGGTTCTTGATGGAGTAGGCGTCCATCGCTGTCTTAGCAATAATCTCAAATGGACTAACCACAATGCATCCAGTTTGTTTCTTTTTCAAAAACCATGTGTATTGCAATAGGCAACTCTTTCACCTATTAGATATTCTGATAAGGCTAGTCAGTTCTTATCATCTGTCATTTTTGCTCACATCCTTTTCTTCAAATTAGTATCAAATGCTTGCAATTGCATTTTGATAAGGTAATTTGTCAATTGGTTCAGGTACTGCTCAGCACTCATTCCCAATGTTGGTTCCACCACCAAAATAAAATTGGTGACAATGCATCCTTCCTTCCATATAGAGACTCAGATGGCATTTTTTACTTTCTCTGTATAATGACTAATATTTTAGGCGAATGTCACCAAACTCAGGTGCATTCACCACATGGAAGTTCTTTCTGCAACCATCTTCCTCAACGTTGTGGCCAGCATTACATTAACTTGTTCCACCATTCTGTTTGTCTCCGGCTGGTAGAGTACAGACATGACTCCTCAGATCCCAATTATATCATTTAATTGCAAGATCACATGAGACAAATTTCATTCCATTGTTGCTCAGCAGGACCTGCATGCATTAATGTCAGTAATCACTTGATATTGGATAAACTTTGCAGTGCTTATAACATCTACTTTCACCAGGGCCTTTGTCTTGACCCATATCATCAGATGGTCAATTGCAACTATGATGTACTAGACCCCCCTGTGCTCATTGTAAGTGGTCTCATCACATCAATGGACAACGTATTCCAAGCAAATCCAGGGTGAACCAGTCAATAACCAGTCATAATCTTATGTGGCTTGTGCAACTGGCACTCCACACAACAAGCCAGATAGTCTGAAAATTGTATTTGATGGAACCCAGTAGTAATACTGCAAATATGATTGGTCATTTTTCTCAGGCCTCCATGCTCAACAACCTTATGAGTAGCTTGAATGATAGCTGCTCATTCTGATAGCTTTTGGAATAGTAATTGCTTCCCATTAATCGTCTTAAAAACTTGTCCATCCATGGTCTCAGTGTTTTCCATCACTTATCAAAGTGCACCTTGGATTTCTCAGGGCTCATTCCCAATTTCTCCATTGACCATTCTTGTCATGGTCCCATGACATCATAGTGGGGACCAACCCCAAGGATAAGGCTGGGCGCCAGGAGGCCCAGAAGTTGAAATTACAGGGCCACCCAAACCTGAAGCATACCCTAGACCAACGCTGGGTACGAGCAAAATATGCCTAGGTTGGTGCTAGTGGGGTACAAATGCCCAACCCTTACGTCAGTCCAGGCATTAAAATGGATGGTCTACCAAATTAATGCAGATGGTTCCATTTGGTTAATCGAGGGACGGAGTTTCAAAACCCATTCCATTTATGAAACAACGCGTTCAGGTCAAATACAACTTCAATTGATCACTCAAGTGAAGTCAGTTTTGGCATAATCAACTAATTCAGATGGTAGTGTTGCCCTATTGGTGGGATGGTGCTTGAGCCCACTGCAGCAAGCCCTTATTCCCCCATCTGAGTTTAAATATGTTGTCCTGACCAGCATTCCTTGTTGGTCAACTTTCTCCAGATAAAATTCCCCCATTTTTACCATTTTTAAATGTTATTCTGAACGATCCTGTGCGCAGACCCTTTTGAGGAGGTCTCACACTCCATTAAGCTTGCCATTTTGGACACAGTAAGATTATCACCTCATGCACCATTGGTTTGTCCAGGTACCCTCCAACCTGGGTCATTTACCCCTTCTCTCAGTGTGCACCGCGATGGTTTTGGCTGGACATTTATCGTATCTCTCTGCTAAAGTTATCATTGCTCCAGAATCCTCTGCTGGGCAATAATGATTTATATTATAATGGCTAGTTCCCTGGCGTTGGGCCTGTGCACCAAGCACTACCACGCTGGGAACAGGAGAGTTATAAACACTCTCCTTATAATAGTTGACCAACCAATTAACTATATGTGCATGAACTTTTTCCATATGGAACTTTTCACAAGTGGAAACTGTGGGTGCTGGCTGTGGGCTTCAGCTGTTGTTAGCCACACCGCTTTTTCCTCTTTTTTCTGAAGGTTGGAGCAACTTGACATTATTATGGTTGCTTCCAACTGGAAAAGATCCACCCTTTTGTCCATACCTGGTAGATACAGACACTTCGAGGTCCAAAAGTCATGATTCCTCAACTTTCCGCTAAAATTATTATTTTTAAATTGAATAAACGAGTTTTTACTTTGCCAGAACTTTCAGACGATGCCAGAAGAATTGGCGCAGATAGCCCTAGGGGTGTTGGCCTTGGATACGCTGGGCATTCCGTTGCAGTTAGTGAATAAGATCATTTGCATCTGAAAATGTGTTTTATGACAATAATTTTATCCAAACCTCTGAGCCGTTTCTTAGCTTTTATGACTTGGATGAGAACCCTATTCCAGTATATCAAATAACCCCTGAGAACCCTCGTTTGACCCCTACCATGATCTGGGGCACTCAGGAAGCAGAGAAAGAACTTCGTTTTAAATATGATAAAGTATATGTACCTGCAGAAGGCATGGTGGGGTATGTGGCCTCAGTATTAAGAGTGGCCAACTAACCCTCCTCCTTTTTGATTCCAAAAAAGACTCTGATGGCTTGCTTGATCCAGAGGAAGAATTTTTTGGTAGGGTGTTGTTTTGTCTACAATAAATAAAGACCATTCCAGGTATTTTCTACTGACTGCTACCTTCTCCTCCCCTTTAGTGAAGCTCACCACTACTATTTTGGTGGATACTGGCGCCACTGGAAACTTTATGGATCTAAGCTTAGCCAACTACTTTGGACTGAGTTACTTGCCAGGTGGTATGGCTAAGAGAGGGGCGTCCCAAGGTATTACCACTCTGGCGATCATTGGGACAGTGAGCTATCAGGTTGGCAAATACCACTTGTCAGATTACTTCAGAGCGATCAAAAACCTCCTGTACCCTATCATTTTGGGTGTGGAGTGGTGGCTAAAGTTTGATGTTAGAACCAACCTGAAAGAGAATACACTCTCCCTCACCGTGAAGAATGGTTGCACCTTAGTTGTTCCTTTGGTGGAAGAGAACGCCCAAGGCGAATTGCCCCACTGGCCCCACCTTCTCCCTTATTTTCTTGCCTCATTGTGGAAGCCCTCAGTGGAAGTTCCTATACCTTCTTGCTTGGAGGGTTTGGAATCCTCTTTTGATGCAGCATCAGCCAACGCACTCCCTGAGCACTCCAAGTTCAATTGTGACTTCAAGCTCATGGTGGATCTGGTGCATATATATTACCCCATTTACCCATTGATTTTCTGGGAGGAAGAGGCGTTGGATGTGTGGGTGAAGGAACAGTTAGCCAAAGGTTCTATTTTTAGTGTACTCCCCTGTATGCTCCCCATTTCTCTTTGTGGAAAAGTCTGATGGTACTTTATGCCCATGTGTGGACTACGGGAACCTTAACAACGTCACTGTACCAGACCTCCATCACATCCCTTTGGATTCACAGATTGCGCGCTATGTGGAGAAGGCAAAGGTCTTCTCCAAGCTGGATAGCCTCAATGCTTTTAAACAGATCCGGATAAAGAAGGGCCAGGAGTGGTTAACCGCCATCTGCACCAGAAAAGAAATATTCCAGTTTTGGGGCATGCCCTTTGGGCTTAAGAATGCCCCTGCTATCTTTCAACGCCGCATTGATGCAGCGCTGGGGGACCTGTTAAGGGTATGCATGGTTGCCTACATGGATGAATCCTGGTGTTTTCCCTGATCAGGAGTCCCATGCAGTCCACCATCAGCAAGTGGTGGAGCGGTTAAAGGCAGTCAGCCTTACATTGAAAATAAAAAAGTGTGAGTTTTTCAATTCCCAGGTCACTTTTCTGGGCAACGTCATGTTTGATCAAGGACACATGATAACTTCAGACAAGGAGAAGGAGATTTGTGAGTGGCACGCCCCCACCTCCATCAAGGAATTGAAAAGTTTTCTTGGGGACATGTACGTTCCTCAAAAAGTTCATGCCAACTCTTTCTGAGGTGGCAGCTCCCTTATATAAGGCTAGCAGTGCAAAGGTGCTTCAGTGGTCCTCTGTTTTGGAGGATGCTTTTCAAGCCGTGAAGTGCACCCTGTTGTCCACGTCTGTCCTTCGCCATGTCGACCCTTCCAAAGAATTCATTGTGTCTACAAATGCCTCCATCTTCACCATAGCAGCTGCCTTGTTACAAGCAGGCAAAGATGGGATGGAGCATTCGGTGGGATATTTTTCTAGGAAAATGTCTTTGCTAGAGTTGAACTATGCCGTTTATGACAAGGAGTTACTAGCAGTGGTGGAAGCACTGACATATTGGCATCACCACTTGCATGTCTCTACCCAACCATTTTGCATATGCACAGATCACTGTGCATTGCTGTACTATCGCGCCCCCTCATGTCCTAACCCCATGGAAGACCCGTTGGCATGAGACCCTTGCCCAATTTGCCTTTTCATATGAATTCACCAAGGGCAAGGATAACAGTTTGGTGTATGCTTTGAGCCGCAACCATGATTTAGCTCCTGATCCAAAGGAGGTAGAGGTCCTCAACACACAGGTGATGATTCCTTCAAATCAAATTATGTCTCAACTTCCCTCTCCCCCAGCCAACAGGCCAACGCTTGCACCTCTGGAAGATGTGGAGGAATATGGTATGTTCAGAAAGGTTGTCCTTTCACAGCCGCTGTTAGCCAAATATAACATGGTTCTTACTATGAGCACTTTAAATCAAGAGGACCTAACCAGGGGTTATCACATAAAGGATGAGATGGTGTGGTTTCAGGGGCGCCTTTAGGTACCTGCTGGGCCACTGCACCTGGAAATTATCTGGGTCCATCATGATGGAATCACCATTGGTCATCCCAGGGAAGCAAAGACTTTGGAGTTGATTTGTCGCACCTACAATTGGAAGGGCTTGCCTGCTCAGGTGGGGCGGCATTGTAAGGAGTGCCTGGTCTGCAACCAGATGAAACCCAATTGTCAACCTTTAGCGGGGTTGTTGGTACCAGTCCAAAAGGCTGATGGGCCCTGGACTTCCCTCTCAGTTGATTTCATTGTGGAATTACCTGCCTCTGATGGTTATGATGCCATCATGGTAGTGGTAGACCAGTTCACAGAGTTTGCCCATTTTATTCCTTGCAGAACTACTATCACTGCGGCTGAGATAGCTAGGCTTTTTGTCACCCATGTATTTGCACTTCATAGAGTTCCCCAAGAAATTATTAGTGACTGGGGCCCTCAGTTTACCTCCGTTTTTTGGGAAGAGTTGTGTAAGACTCTTCAGATTCACTCTTGCCATTCAACTGCCTATCATCCCCAATCAGATGGGCAGACTAAACGAGTGAACCAGTGCTTGTAACATTTTCTGCGGTGTTACACCGCTGCAGATCATTCTGATTGGGTTTCTCGCCTTCCCATGGCCCAGTTTAGCTACAACAATACCTTGCACTCCTCAATTGGTTGTTCCCCTTTTTTCGCCAACCATGGCTTTAACCCCAACTTTAACATGGAGCCCATCTGTGGGTCTAAGGTTGAAGTGGTGGTGGACTTTTCCAAGACAATCAATAAGATCCACAAGGGGGTTTCCACAAGCTAAGAGGTGGCAATGCGAGTGTATAAGGAGAACGCTGATGGAAAGTGCTGAGTGGGTCCTGCATACAAGGAAGGGGATCTCTTGATGCTTGATGCTCATAACATCCCTATCAAACAGCCATGCAAGAAGCTAGGACCAAAGAGTATTGGCCCCTACCGCGTTGTTAGAAATGTGGGCCATGCCTCATACCAGCTAGATCTTCCCCCTTCATTTTGGATCTTCTCAGTGTTTCATGAGAGCAAACTGACGTTGTTTGAGGGCCCCCACCAGAGACTCCTGAGGCCTATCTTATGGATGGGGCGCCAGAGTGGGAGGTGGAAGAAATAGTTGCCTCCCGCCGCGTTAAAAGAAGACTGGAGTACTGGTATCCTGGAAGGGCTTTGATGCTGCAGAGAAATGTTGGGTTCCAGCATGCTACTGTGGGCATGCCCAAGATCTGATTGAAGCCTTCCACGAGCATTTCCCCCAGGCTGCCAGATCTCAACCCAAACTGACCGTTGCTGCCATGAAGTTGGACCCTGCCCACAAGAACTTTTCCCTTGCGCAAGTCCCCTGGAGGGGGTTGAGCCCCATCAGGAGGAGAGGGTAATGTCATGGTCCATTTAATCATAGTGGGGACCACCCCAAGGACAAGGCTGGGCGCCAGGAGGCCCAGAAGGTGAAATTACAGGGCCTCCCAGACCTGAAGCCTACCCTAGACCAACGCTGGGTATGGGCAAATTATGCTCAGGTTGGTGCTAGTGGGGTGCCAAATGCCCAGCCCCTTACGTTGGTCCAGGCATTAAAATGGATGGTCTACCAAATTAATGCAGATGGTTCCATTTGGTTAAATGAGGGACGGAGTTTCAAAACCCATTCCATTTATGAAACAACGCGTTCAGGTCAAATACAACTTCAATTGATCACTCAAGTGAAGTCAGTTTTGGCATAATCATCTAATTCAGATGATAGTGTTGCCCTATTGGTGGGATGGTGCTTGGGCCCACTGCAGCAAGCCCTTATTCCCCCATCTGAGTTTAAATATGTTGTCCTGACCAACATTCCTTGTTGGTCTACTTTCCCAGATAAAATTCCCCCATTTTTACCATTTTTTAAATGTTATTCTAAATGATCCTGTGCACAGATCCTTTTGAGGAGTTCTCACACTCCATTAAGCTTGCCATTTTGGACACAGTAAGATTATCACCTCATGCACCATTGGTTTGTCCAGGTACCCTCCAACCTGGGTCATTTACCCCTTCTCTCAGTGTGCACCGTGATGGTTTTGGCTGGTTATTTACTGTATCTCTATGCTTAAGTTATCATTGCTCCAGCACCCTCTGCTGAGCAATAATGATTTATTTTCTAACGGCTAGTTCCCTGGCGTTGGGCCTGTGCGCCTAGCACTACCACGCTGGGAACAGGAGAGTTATAGACACTCTCCTTACAATTCTCTGGAAATAGCTCATCCGCCTGCTGGTGTACCAACTGGACATTGGTAACTGCAATAAGCCATCAGCATTATGTTGAGAAGCTCCAGCTTGTTAGACTACCTCATAATCATAAGTCTGTAACTTTAGTGCCTATTGGGCCATCCATCCATCTGGTTCTCATAAGTTTGTGTAGCCAATGCAATGAGGAGTGGTTCTTCACCTCTTTGAAGTGCATTCCATGAATATACACCCAAAACTGTTTACAGGCATAAAAAACTGCAAGGCATATACACTCAGTCATGTGTAATTCCATTAAGCGTCTGAGAGTGTCTGGCTCATATATGTTACTGAATGTTATTCTCTAAGTTCATATAATTGGCTCAATATGGCACCGATTGCCATCAATGAAGCATCAGTTTGTATTATAAATTCTCAATCTAAATTTGGATATCCCAAAATTGGAGAATCTATTAAATATTGACGTATTTCATTGGAGGATCTCTGGGCCTCTTCACTCCAAACAAATCCTTTTTGGATCCTTCAGTAAATGGAAGAAAGGATTGGTGATTCTTACAAAATCCTGAATAAATCTTCTATATTATCTGAATATTCCAAGAAACATTTGGATATCTCAGACACTCTTTGGTACAGCTATTCACTCTATGGCTTTGATCTTCTGGGATTGTAGTTGCAGTCCACTAGAGTTAAATATGAACCCCAGATATTCTAACTCTTTCTTGAAGAAGTGACACTTCCTCAGCTTAACCTTCAGGTTGGCTGTGTGCAGTTGCTTAAACACTTCCTCCAAGTAGTGCAAATGGTCAGTAAACGTCCTACTGAACACATTTATATTGTCCTAGTACAACAGGATGCATGATAACCTCAAGTCATTTAGTATAACGTCCATGGCCCTCTAGAACATTGCAGGTGCATTGAACAGAGCCTGTGGCTCCTTGTTGGTTGATAAAGCCCCTGCGCAGTGATAATCATGCATTTTTCTTTGTCTTCCCTTGGTAAATCAATTTGCCAATATCCTAATATCAGATCTATCGTGGAGAAATACTTTGCTTCTCCCAATTGATCTAGTGCATCATCAATTCTTGGTAGTGGGTAAAGATTTTTCTTCATAATCTTGTTCAGCTTACAATAATCAATCACCACCCAATTAGAGCCATCTTCTTCTTCACAATATGGATAGGGCTTTTCCAGGGACTCAATGGTAAAACTAGAAGCCCATTCTTCACTAGTTTGCTTATTTGTTCCTCTAATAATGCTTCAGCCACCTTCAACTGTCAAATAAGTACCATTCTGATTGGCAAATTTTCTTCAGTATTGACCTTGTGGATTACATCTCTTGTGCAACCCAAATTGTGGTCATCCTGGGAGAATACTTCCCAATACTTGTCAAATAACTTGAGCACCACATCTTGCTGTCTTTCCATAAGATCGCATTTTGCTCTCAATTGACCAATAGATTGATACTCTCAGTTACCCCTGCCAGTAATCCCATTTCAATGTAGGTCCAAAAATCATTTACCAATAAAATTGATATTTTTTATTTTTTATCTATTTTTTATTTTTCTTTTGCAATGAGACTTTTAATCTACAATTAGGTTTGGTGTCTTTCTTTTCCCTTCATTTAAACAACTTCTAAGGTATTTGACCTACCAGTTTTTATGGTTCAAAATCTTATTCCCTTAAGATTTAGCCATATATTTGGTTCAGTGGTCCTCTTTTAAAACTTGACCAAAATCTTAGTACATGACTATTTTAATGGATCAGTGGCCCTCTGGGAACATTGCAATTATTTTCTTTTAGGTACAATGCTTCAATTTTTTAGTATTGATCTTCTTTACTTTATGACCAGCACTGCTGTTTCCTCACATATAGGCAACGCTTACCAACTTTGACAATACTCATTGTCATGATTTTAACCAGATGGAATCCTTCAATGATTTAGCATTATTTAGGATGTTATAGTTAATCCTGGCAGAATGGTTTATTGACTGAATTTCATGTTATTTTGTTTGATTGCTGGTTAGTTGCTCCCCAATTTGGGTTGAGCCAAAATTAGTATTCCACCAAATTTGGTATTTAGGTTTGAGTGGGGCCAATTGGTAGCCCCAAATTAGTATAAGGATCACTGGTGACTAATAGCCAAGGATGATCCAATTAAGTATCAGTCATCGGAAACAGTGATTTGATGCCAATTGCCATTTGTAGGCAGTTTTGGGATTTCCAGTGAAAAGCCAAAGTATTTGCTCTAAACGTTTGCTGCCTGTACTTATTATCTGATGTTGGTGGATCCAAAAATTATGAGTTTGAGGCAGCTGATGTTGTTTCTGGTGCCTCATTTATTATCAAGGTAACACAAGAATAGATTTTGGTAAGATGCCAAGATATTCTAAGTCAAGTGAGTGACCAAAGTTGTTTCTGGCATATTATTATCAATTCAAAGGTCAAATCCAAATTTGACATTTATTTAGGTTAATAATTTATATGGCTCATCTGGCAACTTATGGCTGAGGATGAGCCAAAACTAATTTGGACATTGAGAAGGATGGAGCGAGAGGGTTGATTTCAGGGAAGAGATAATGTAGAAGAAGAAGAAAGAAGAAGAAGAGAAGTGGTTGGCTGGAAGAACCAGCGGAAGAGCTGATAGGTTAGCAATGGGTGCAGTAGCCCTTTTGTAAATAGTATAAATATCTTGACGCTCCCCATCAATAAATATCTCCCTTTGTTCATTCTCTTTTATGATTTTAAGTTTATATTTATTTTGTTGCTTAGGGAATGAGGATAGGGGATCCCTGAAATGGCATGGGTGACACGCCAAGGGGTTAGCCAGTGCTGCTGGCCCCAATGCCCAAGGTGAAATGGCAAGGGCTGACCAGTCTTCATACTGGTTAGCCTGCCAACTAGCAGAGCCCAAAGTCGATTTTCTGACACTCATAATGTTTCCATTAATTAATCATTCAATCCCAGCTTTTCATTTACCCAACAGGTACTAATTTCACTTTGTATTTTAGCAACTGATACTTGAGACTCCAGATCTTACAAAATCAGGAATCCCTCATTAGTCAACAGTTCCATTTGATTGTTTTTATCATTTTTATTTTAAACTGATTTTTGGCATTTGGTGCCATCCAAAATGTTTAAAGTAAATCCACTGGTGGATCTGGAAATGATCCCTTAATCACACAGATTGATCTATCCTTGTTAGCTTCATCCAATTTTGTCTTGAATTGATGATCTTTATCTCCATCAATTTCTGCCTCATTAATTGAATTTTATTAGATTAAGCGATTCTCTCCACTCTCTTGGACTAAGCACTTCCTTTTTTGATCTCTTAGTATTCAGGGTAATGTATTTTAATAATATGAATTGATTAATTTACTGTATCAACTCAACAAATGTCTCATCTAGTGTATCATCTAGCACTTCACTCCTCAGTACTATTTCAATAATACCCAATTTTAACCTGAATTGACCCTGCTTATAATATTCATTTATTTATCCAAGGCAAGCCAACCAGAGGACGGGCAAGGCCAAAAGAAATAGAGAAAGAAATGACAACATGAAACCTGAGCATGGTTAACTTCATCAAAGAAAGTTTTTTCATCTCCAGATCAGGACTCAAATTTTTCTGGTTACATCATGGATAAGGGTTTCATGTTATTAGACCTAATAACCGCCAATAGCTTCCTTCATCTGGCACCCTGATTGATGTGTGAAGGTCAGGAATCAGACAGCAACCTTCAAGTTGGCAGCTTTACACCTATCAACTTTCCTTCCACCCCCTATCTTCTGATAATCTTCATCTTAAGTTATATCTGGTGGATTAGATATTATTGCAGCACTAGACTGTTCCATATCTAGGATGCAAGTCCTTTTCCAAAATCTTTAGTACCTTCTTTGATTTGTTTCACTAGTAGCTCCACATTTGAGCTGGGTGAACGCAAAATGAATGTGATCCACTTCATGTTCAGTCTTCAATGATTTTACTTTTTCTTGTAACTTATTGCTCAAAATTGGAAACTTCTTTGAATGATATTGTGTCCTAGTATCTTACTCAACTACACCCCTGTAGTAAGCACCAATTATTAAAATTTAAGGGTTTCTTGATTATTCTCAGCTGATAACCAAAAAATTAATTAACTGCACAGGTTTGGTGTTGTGCAATTCTCTGTGTTGTCTGATAGTACTATATATTCATTTGATAATAGTATAGAGACTATTATCTATAGTTGAATAAAGCACTAGTTTTAGGTCCAAAGATTGACCAGTATTTCCCCTCAAAATACTTAGGGTTTTCTCTATAGGGATTCATTCCCTTATACCACCTAACTTGATCCATGCTCAGATCCTCATTTATGGCTTCTCTCTGGTGACACACAGTTGGCGGAAATCCCTGATTCAACTCAGCTTCTTTTCTCTGGATCCACACTCAGATCCTTACGCTTTATCCTAAAGTGTCTCCCAATTAAAGCACACAGCAATAATTTCTTGAAAAAGAATAGAATGGTATAGTGTCCTGTAAAGTGTTGTTTTTTATAATGCAAATTCTTAGGGAAATTTATAATGAGAATTTAGCACCCAACTCTCAGTTATCACCTCATTGATGAATGGCAGTCATTGCCATTGAATTACCCATCATCTCATCAGTGATGGTCTTCCCCATCATGGCTATAATTTGTTGTTGGACATCCTCAAGACTTAAAACAAAAAAATCAGAAAATGTGTCCCTAACATTTTTCTCTTGATCCCAGTGAACCAACCATATTTGGCAAGTGACCTGCTTAGATAATAGAACATGTTACCCATTAAGGCAGGTCACAAACCAACTAATCAATTTGCTTTTTTCAGGTGGCATCACTCACCTCACAACTTAATCCTTTAGTTTCCAATCATTTGGTGATGAAACCTGACCAATCCCAATCAGTACACCTAATAGTTAATCATTAATCAACTACCAGATGCCATATTTCATCAGAAACTATGCCCAACAAGATCTTAAGCATTCACCTGGATCAATCAACAATGGATCTGACCCAGGCAAATTACTTAAAATCCCCCAAACATTGTTACCCTGAAATCAGGGTCAACTGATATCCAATTCACTTTGCTATAGGGAATTATCCTCTAATGACCCCTGGTAATCTAATCAGCTGGGAATATTAGCAAAATCCCAACAAGGTGTTAATTATTTGGGTTTTAGGTTAATTGTAAAATAAACTCTATGTTAAGATAGATTAAGAAACTTTATAAAAATATTCAACATTTTTATAGAAACTTTTCTTGCTGCTTGACCTCACTTTTAAGCACCTTTGGTGTAAATTAAAAAGTAAGTTTACCACTTCAACTTGTCATTACACTGCTCCACAGATATCCTCAGCCCCACCACCTGCTGCTCCCAGGTGTGGCAGCAGTGATACTCCTCCAAGTGTTTTTCATCTGGTAGGCAAATTCTTGCAGCCTGTTCAGCCAGTCCACCCAATTCTTTGGATCAGTTCATTCCCTGAGAGACCTTACTTTGCACTTTGCGCATGTCCACCCAACTTGTTCCCACCCTAGTGCCCTCCTATGCTAAAACCTTTTCTTCTTCATTCACATCAACTATGGGTTGATGGTATCATATGCTGACAAGGCAATTATCAAGCTTGTTCTGCTACATTCACGCCAGCTGGGTTTATTGACTTTCAATCTTTTCAGGGCTACTTTGATATTGAGTTCTCCTTCAAAAAGAATGCAGCTGCAGCCACAGCTACCCCATTAATATTTAAAAATACTCTCATCCCTATAACTTGTACACGCCTCCCTACAGGCAATATGATGGTGATATCCTTTGTAAACCTACCTTTGCATCTCCCTATCCAGATTTTTATGATGCATTGATGACAGGACTGGTCTATGGCACTACCCCTATTCTCCACTTTACTGTTTCTATAAGTGCAGAGCATCTTGGTGCCCTTCATGCTACTGTTATTATCAACACCAACCACCCCTCATATTGCTAGCAGATTCCCCCATGTGCTCACCTTGCTGTGGCACCTGATCATTACTTTTGGGCTAAGGTTGACAATGTTCAACACATTTATCTCATTTTTTTTGCCTTAGACTATAACAAGAAAACCTGCCTCATACCACTGACACCAACTTCACCCCTCCTCTGAGGCCATGTTGGCTGCTTCTGCTTGGGAAATTTTTCTGCCCCCCTCTATCCCAACCCACTCAATAGGTGGGCCAGCGCAATGCTACTGCCCCCAACGTAAACTCCAGCCACCCTCACCAATGCAAAGTTGCACAAGCTAATCATGGTTAGGCTTGGGTTACTGCACCTACCCTAGCAACATCCCATTTGCTCTCCCATACCCAACTTCCTATCAATGCTCCTATTAGAATTAATTAAAATTCATAGGAAGTATTGGATGCGGTTAATTTGGGTGAAATCATTCCATCTTCCCCAATGAAATTTAATTTATTCAATTTTAAACTCTGACTTTGATACTCATTCCAACCTCAGGCAGCATATTCCAAAAACAAATGCTATACCATTCTTTAGTAACTATCAGCTTGCTGTTGCAGCAGCTTCCTCCCTGAAGACATTCCCCTCCAGGATACTAATCTTTGATCTATCTCCATGATGGCACAGGTTGTACCCAGGGTCAGCTTTCCCCCAGAATTTCCATATATCACCAAAGCTAAAATCTCAGAGTTACACAAAGCAGCCAGTGATGCTGTAAGAACCACTAATGCTTTCTCCAATTTTACCCTCAGAAAAGGTAAGGGTAATTCTGAAAATGCTGCAAAGATATCTTATCTACCTGAACAGTGCATGACTGCTGAGCACCACCTTGTAAATTATTTCAAAGCCCTCAGCACAGCCCAACTTGCCTCAAACAACCCACTTTTTGCACATCTAGCACCTCACTCCGCAGATGCCCCCACACCTTTGCTCGCTGCTTTAGTCAAAGTCAGACAAGGCATAGGTTTAGGTACCAAACCACCCCCTGCCCCCTCTCCCTCCGCCATGGTTTGTTAGCTATTAGCCGCTTCCCCACCGGGTTGGTGTATTTATCTCCGGTTTTGTTTCGAAATGCTCTCCAGACGTTTCAACTTGTTAAGGGTTTAGTATTTGCTCTTTGAGCATTCGGTATATCCGTCCCCAGGTTGGCTTACCTCAAATAAAATTAATGTAGTTTTTATACAATTTATTTAAAGTTTGAAGTAAAAATAACTACTTAAACAATAGAAACTTAATTTAATTGCAACTAATGTATTTAAAGTAGGGAATGTACTTGATAAAGTTAGATACGAGGATAACGAAAATGTTTTCGGGGAGGTGAGATTCGGCACGACCAGCGGTATAGTCCACCTTAAGATAGTCATCAGTGATCCAAGAGCACGTAACGTTTTTGTAGGATTCTACGGCTTCGTGGAACATGGAGCGCGAGTAGACGTCATCTTTGGATTGGATGGTGCAGCGTTGTTCTCTCCCGGTGTGGTTCAAGCTGCACAGGTCGCGCTCACCAAAGGCAACTGAGGCGAGTGCGATTGATAGTGTGATTGGGAACTTCATGGTTTTAATGTTATAAACTTATTGATGTGAATTTGAGATGCGTAAAGCTATTTATACTTATTTTCTAGGCAAGAAATTCAAGCCACATAATATTATTACTTCAATAAAGCAGGTTATTTTGATCTAAATGAAACATTATAACATGCTGATTGTAATTCCATAAGCCACAAAAACTTTTAGGATCACAACTTTATTTGGATATGTTATCATCTGCTTCGCAGATCCATGAGTTGAGGAAGCTAAACAAAATAAGGTCTTTATTAGAAGGTTTTAAATTGTTTGATCGACTTAAAGAGAAGCCTCCACACTACCCAAACCTTAAGCACAAAAACGTATGTCGGCTTAAAGTTCATTCTAACAAATCAAGGAATAATTTCGGTATCACTCATCATACGGTCCCATAATGCTTAAATTATTAACACTTTACGCGCTAGCCAATTGCACCACACGAGCTTATATAAAAAAAACAAAAAAAATATTCGAGGTGGGTCGACCTTGGGATAAATATACCACACCGAGAATTTTTCTAGCCAGTACAGGCTTCGAACTCAAAACATGCACTAGGGTGGAAGCAGTTTTACCTGCCAAGCTAACTACCTTTTTTAAAAGTATTCGAGGTGGACCGACTTTGGCTAACCACCCTTCACACAAGCTTATATAATGCTTAAATTATTAGAAATACAAACTTATGCATTTTAATATATATCAATAATTCATTGAATAAACAAATATATTGTAAAATCATAAAGTGGGGTAAATTTAGATCGGTGGAATACTAGATGGCTCGCTACTAACACTTTGTTACAAAGCTTTTAAGGATCTAATAGTAAGCTCACTTATTAATACATGTTTGCCTAAAAGGTCTTTTTTACTAGCCTGAAATTAAAACTAGATAAGCTATAATTTCTACTTTAATAAAAGCTTATCGCTTGACTATTAAGTTGATATGCTTATTTTTTTTAGTAATAGATGGTCCCAAAGTTGATATGCTTATTAGTCAACTTGGATCAGGTTTAGAGATATGAGTTAAAAATTGCTCCATTTATCTAATTTTGGCCCACTACTCCCAATTGAAGAACTATCATATAGGTTCTAATTATGGGAAACTTCATGACAGCTAATACAATATGCACCATTATTTTCTGTATTTTTAGATATTTGGTGTTTTTAATTCCTTGTATGCCTGATTAGGAGCTACTAGTCTCATGCAGAAAATCAACAAGTTTATCAAATATATCAATAATATAAAAATAGAATAGTATGAAGCAATAAAAGCTTAAACTTCATTGTAATTTGATAATCTAAATAAAGGAAAGATAGTTCTCTCCTTCATATTCTTAAAAGTGACTGAAACTGTTCTTTTACAAAAAAAGAATTATAATTTGAGAACAGTTTAATAAGTTTTCGCAGAATAATCTGGTATATATTTTTGTGACAGTGTGGTACAAATAGTATGTACAGGTTATTCTGTACTACAAGATCAAATTGATCTGCACCTTAATTTATTTTTGTAAGAATAGTGCTGTGGACTACCTCCAGTGAATGTGATAGAAAGACCCTATATTTTTATTATTTAAGCCATCACTGATTTTCTATTAAAGGTTAAGATTTTATTGCTTCAATTTATCTTCTGATTTATCAGTATATTCTAAAATTATTCGAGGTGGGTCAACCTTGGGACAAACATACCACACTGAGTATATTTTCTAGCCAGTATAGGTTTCGAACTCAAAACCTGTACTAGGGGTGGAAGCAGTTTTACCCACTCGGCTAACCACCCTTCTGATTTATCAGTATATTCTAAATCCAGTAGATTTCTTATCTAAGCTTTGTAGATCATGATACATTCGTCACCCAGCATGATTCAGTTGAGTCTCACAGGGCCCAAATGTGACTATCAGCAAGTTGTCAAATGCCAGGAAGTGAGAAAAAAGTATCAAAATTATAACATGTTGTCACAATTGTCAAAATCACCACAAATTGTTTGGACTATTTTAATGAATACTACAATACACTGTAATATAAATAATATTTATTATAAATATAAATTAATAAAAAGTATAATACAATTTGAATAATTTGAATATTTTATTTTGTATTCGTTACCTATACAGCTAGGAACTTCGTTTTGCATGCCTTTTTCTTACGTACCCTTCAAAGCTCCGATGGTGGTCTTGGGTAGTTTTTCACCCTTCAGTTTCGTTTTAGATGTCATATTTGAATTTGCTATTAGCGATGCTAAACCTACGAATTAACATGCTCGTCAACCGTCATCCATATTTGGGTGGCATGGCGACGAAAGTGTTAAAGAAGCAAATGGTGTTCTAGTTTCATATTCCAATCTATTGAATAAAGATACTCTAGACAATCTTTAGTGAGATTCGATTCTCTATTCTAAGAATAATCATTTCACGAAACTCTCGTTTCGCTATTCCCTCTTGCTCTTGGTTCAATTTTTATTCAAAGGAAGGTACAAAGTTCTGAAAAATTTTAAGATTAATACTTTCTGTTTTCCAACCACTTTGATATCTATCTCTTATTGAAAGTATAGATTTATGATCCATCATGGTAGACTTGTCCTCCACTGATGTCAGAAAATCCTCATCTGAGTATGATGAAGTGAATTCTGTAAATTCTTCTTTTACAAAAATTATTAAAGTGGCAAAATTCTTAATTGTTGGATCAAACTAAAGCGTATATCTCAGCTAGTATTGGTAGTGTATCATTGAACATATTCTCTATCAAGGTGCTATGTTTCTACTAGTATTATATTAATAAATATTTATAATACTCAGATACTGAAAAGCCTGGTCACGTAATCAGTAACCATCAATGATCAATTTACCTTTTTAACTGCTGAGAAGCTAAGTACATTTACCATATTTATTTATTCGGGGAAAGGGGAGGATACCCCAGTGGTAGATATGGACCCTCTACCACTGCATCCCCGAGTTCTATCCCGTTAGATGAACTGGGTAGGGGACGATTATGACTGTGTTGGAGTTACGCACCAATGCCCCAATCCGAGATAGCAAATAGCAAAGGCGGTCCATGGAGTTCCTAGCCTATCATATGCCGCACATGGAGGTTTTCTGGGTTTTATCCTTTCCCATTTTCTTCACTTACCTTCATTGGTGCAGTATCATCCCCAGGTTGGCCCACCTCGAATAAAATAAAATAAAACCCTTTTTGAAGTTGGTGCCATATTTTAACTAATTTATAATAGGTATTTATAATATATATATATATATTCAACACTGTATATTCTAAGTTGCATATAGTTTACACTTGTTCCCAATCCAGACATAATATATAATTTGTATTTGTGAGCAAAATACTATAAGTCAGGTTGGAAGATAGCGCCAACTTCAAAAAGAGTTTAATGAGGAGGCATAATTTCTCAATTATTTCATACTTTTTAGTGCCTTTTTTAAAAGATTTTTCCCAGTTTTTAATTATTCAGGGAAGACTGACCATGGGACAGATACTTCCTATTTAAAAGTATTCAAGGTAGGTTAACCTTGAGACAAATATACCACATTGAGAATTTTTTTAGCCAGTGCAGGTTTTGAACTTTTATTGAACAAAACCTGCACTAGGGTGGAAGTGTCATGGAAATGGCAGAATAAGTTTAGACTGGCCTGCCAGTCAGGATGCATAAATACCTAAAAAGCAAGCCAGAATGCCAGAGGCATTGCCAACTGGATGACTTGGTATGGAGCTGGGCAGTGGAAAACAATGAAGTGTTGGTGCAGCAACATGGTGAGAATGATCCCAATGACAAACCACACTGAACCCACTCCTGACCCAGGGGTCTTGCTGCAGGGGGTGGAATCACTGAGATAGTTTTGATAAGATCCTCAGCATATGGTGCCATCTCAACCAGGGTAGCAAGGAGACAGATTCTCTCTTGCAATTGGTGGACATACAGCCACAAGATTCCCATGTATTGCTGCTGGAAGTTAGTGATCATGGGGTTGTAAAGCCAAAATTATTGGACTTGCTGAACCCAATTGATGACAGTGGGGGCCATAGTGACCAAGAGTACTGGTAGAGCCCATCCAGTGTATGGACTGACAGGCCACCAGGGAAATGTCATCAGGGATGCAGTTGGAAGAAAAATAAAATTTGTTTAGTTTTTTTGGTAAATTTTTATTGAAGGAAAAGTAAGAAAATTGACCAACAATTTTCTCAGTGCTATGCAACTGATAAATGGTGTTCAATTGGGGTAGTGACAAGATGGGATCAGGTCCCACAATTTTGATCTAACTGGCTAATTGTTTGGGAATGGGTGGGTTTGTTCCTTGAGAACTGACATCACAAAATTTGGCGGTGGGCTGAGTCTCTGTCAGTTCAACCTCAAACATCCAAACTGGGGCTCAGCTACATTTCTGATGGTTGGCACAATGGCATTTGGCCCAATGAGCAATGGGAATCCCCCAAGGCCACCCCACATAGGGGCAGGTCCATTTGGTTGGGAATGGGTTTGGGATGCCCAACCTGCCCACGCTCAGTCGCTGAGCCATCTGTTTGGTCAAAGGCAGCACATCAGCTGCAATACCCAAATTGCCAACAGAGGGCTTTGAACCCTCATCAATGGCGCCCATTGTTAGTTCTATCAGCTTATTGATTGAATTGGAGCTGTCAGGCGTTCCAGCCAATATCTCAGTCTTCATACCTTTCCAGCCATTTGAGATTTGGCCATTGGCCAGATTGCCACTCAAATTAGATCTGACCGATTTCAATTCAACAATCTCAGCGCAGATTTTGCTAATTCCCCACAACAGATCTTTCAAGGTGAGTGTGGGTACTGGGGGTGGGATCTGAAGTGGGAGAGCTGTTACCCATTGCTCATCTACTACATGAGTAAGATTGCCCTGAGTAACAAGGGGTACTGCCATCCTCTTTGGTGTCTTTTTATTTGGAAATGGGAAGAGGGCCCAATTGACATACAGGGGACATTCCCCTGGACTTACATTACCCTTTTCTTTTTCCAAAGGAAGGGCACCCCCACCAGGATACTGCACCAGAGCCACATTCTTGTGTGCTTTGGGTAACTTGATAGCCATAATTGTCAAGATTTTCTGGGGGGAAGGGAGCCTTGGGGTGGGATATATGGAAAGCTTCAACCAGTTCCATGCAATTCGCGCAATTGCATGCCTTGACCCAACTATTTTCATAAGATGGATACCCTTTCCAGGCTACAAGATATTGGATGGAACGTCATGACTTCTGAGATGCCAGGATGGCCTCTACCTCAGCTTCTTCCCCATCATCAACAATGATCAGTTCCAGTTCCGTGGAAATTACACCCTTGAAGGGTGACAGCTGAGAAACATAAAACTGGGTGCTGCTTCCAATGTGCAGGAAGCTTCAGTCAGAATGCCCTGTTGCCCATACCTCCTCCACTAAGTGGGGGCCCAAGCGCTTACTGGCGAACTTGCAGGAAGGGGTTTGAATTTGCAAATGACAGGTATCAAGCATGACGTTGGAACCCACCATAAAGTCATGACCTGGAAGGCACTTACAATCTGCAAATTGCTTGTAGTCATTGATGGCTTTGATGAGGTGTTCCCACACTAAAGCTTGAGTCAATTGGATATGGGCAGCATGATCCGTGGCAGCTTGAACCTCAGGCCGCAAGCATGGCCTGACCAAAAATGAAGGATTATAACCCAACATTGCTTTGTAAGAGGAAAACCCCATGGATGTGTGGGTTCCATTATTGTAAGCAAATTGAGCGAGGGGCAAGTCACAAGCACAAGTATCCTACACTGCTGCAGCATAGCAACGCAGGTACTGTTCAAGGACTTGATTAACCCGCTTGGTCTGTCCGTCAGACTGAGGGTGATATGCTGTGGATTGACAGGGGGTTATTTTCTAGGATCAATAGGAGTTCACTCCAAAACCATGCTGTAAACTTTGTACCCCAATCACTAATGATCTTTTGGGAAGACCAAACATCAAAAACACATAGCGTATGAAAAGATAGGCAGTTTATTCTGATATAATCACAGAAGTACAAGGGATAAAAAGGGAAATTTTCATAAAACGATCCACCACTACCATCACCGCTGTGAACCTATTAGAACAGGGGAGGTCAACAATAAAGTCCACGGACACCAAGGTCCATGGACCTTCCACCTGCTGTAAGGGGTGCAGGAGGCCATTTTTTCTGGAGCAATCTGACTTGGCCCTAGCGCAAGTAACACAATCAGTGATCCAAGCTGGGACCTCTTTGGTCAATCCCACCCAGTTAAAGGTTTGCTTGATCAGATCAATGCATTTATTGTTACTGGGATGTCCGACCATGGGAGGATCATGATGTGTGTGGAATACCTTCAATTGGAAGGAGAGGGGGAACCCAAATGCAAGAACAAAAGTAAATGAGTCCCTCTTCTAAGGTGTATAAATAGTGTTTGTGACTTAATTGAACCAACTGCTTAACCAACTCCACGCCCTCAGGGAAAGCCATTTGACCAGATAAAACCTGAGCCAGTACCAGGGTGTTGGGAGCCAATGTGATGGAGGAAACAATGGGGGAACAATCGACAGAATCTGAGTGGCAGGAATCATGGTAACAAGATCCACTTCCTCAGGTTCTGAGGGACAGTGAGCAGGACTACAGCTTAGAAAATTGGCAAGTACATTGAGCGCACCTTTAACAAATTAATATCTAAAATTAAAACTGCACAGGTCCCAATAGGTTTGGGCCTACCAATGCGCCAATTTTTGGGGTTTGCAGAAATACAAAAGGGCCTGGTGATCCATGTGGACTGTTAATTCATGGCGGGCACCCTGCAACAGATACCGCCAATGGGTTAATGTCCATGCAACAGCTGCCAGTTCCTTGTCATAAATGGCCCAAGACTGATCTGTGGTTGTGAACTTTTGGGAGAGATAAGTGACTGGATGTTCTAGACCATTGTGCTCCTGAAGCAACACCGCACTCACTGCTACCAATGAGGCATCACATGTGACAATATATGGTTTAATGGGATTGGTGTGTTTCAAAATGGGAGGAGACACAAACACCTCCTTGATTGATTTGAATGCCTGCTGGCATTTGGGCATCCAACAAAATGGTACGTTTTTCCCAGTAAGAGGGTGGAGCAGTGCGGCCAACTGGGAAATTGCTGAGAAATTTTTTTTAGAAAGATGATAGTTCCCAAGAAACTCCAAAGTTGTTTCTGCATAGGCAGAGTTGGCCATTCTTGGATCACATCTAATTTGTTGGGAGGGATAGCGACTTTTTCTTTAAGAACCAGGTTTCTGAGAAAAGTAACCTCCTCCTTATAAAACTCACACTTGGAAGCTTTGAGGAACAACCCTGCTTTATGCAAGGCGACCACCACTGCTTCTAAGTCAATAGCGTGTTGTTTGGGAGTTGGAGAGTGAACCAGGATATCATCAATGTATGCAATTGCACAAGAAAACTGGAGGTCCCCCAGTACATTGTCAATCATCCATTGAAATGTAGTGGGAGCATTTTTCAGCCTGAAGGGCATTGCGCAAAATTGAAAAATGCCTCACTTCATTTGGATTGCAGTTAACCATTCCTGCCCTTCCATTACCCAAATTTGGTTGAAAGCGTTCACCAGATCCAGTTTTGAGAACACATAGGATTTGGCAATCGCCTGGCTGATTGTCTGCTCTAGAGGCAATGGGTAGGGATCAGTAACTGATATTTTGTTCAAATGACCATAATCCATGCATGGACGGAGAGAACCATCCAATTTTTTTTGCAAAAATGATGGGGGAGGTGACAGGTGAATTCTCTTTGAACAACCAACCTCTTTTCAACATATTGTCCAACCAGGTATTGAGTGCAGCTTCTTCCTCCGCTGTATGGGGATACAATAGACAGTTGATGTTCACCAACTCCACGGTTGTTCAAAACCCACAATCATACCTAGTATGCTTAGGCAGGTGATCCGCCTTTTCCATGTCAAAGATTCTCTGATATTACATTAAGCTTTTGGGGAAATTGGCCGGGATGCCCACAGAAGTAACCAGGGTAGTGATAGAGCTGGTTCCTTGTATCTTCTTGAGGGTGTTGATCAAAGGGAATTCTCCCTCCAAATCATCATTGGTGAACAACAACATATTAGACTCTAAATAAATCTTCACATGTTGTTGGCGCCACCACCCTACACCTAAGATCACCGGAAACACCAAGTTTGGCATAGCTGAAAAATAATTGCAGAAGTTAAACTGGTGGATTGAAAAGGGTACCAGTCAGTGAACAACATATGAAGACTGGTAAGCAGATGAGGCCACCATTACTGAGGGACCCACATCCATTTCCAGTTTTAGTTGTTGTGCCAACTCAACACTCATGAAGTTTCCCGCTGCTCCAGTATACACCAGAGCTTTGAAGGAGACATGATGTGGACTGATACTGATCTTCATAGGTACAAGGAAATAAGCAAAATTCTGTTTATTGGAAGATTTGACTGACTCATTGGCAACTGAAGAAATAATGGGTATATTGGGGGTAGGGTCAGGGTCCTTTGCTGGAGCGAAAATTGGATGTATGAGGGTGGGGAAACGAATTCCTCCATCTGGACTTGGATAGAATCATTAATAGTTGACTCTGTTACCACCAACTCAGACTCAGGAGTTAAAGCAGGGTTGGTACCCAAGTCTACCGCTAATTCAGAGACAAGCGCATCATCTGCATCTTTGTTGGGTAATCCTATCATAAAATTCCCCTTCTGATAATGGGAAACATGGCGGGGTAAAGCATTGATAGTAGTTGCGGTGGCACATATTTGATCTACTGATCCTTGGATGGTAGACCAGGCCACGTGATGAGCGGAACCTGGATCCAAGCTTGATCTAAAGACCGCCTGAAGAATATTGATAGATAGACCTGATGCGGGGGCCAGTTCACAAAAAGTAGAAATCAAAGAAACTAAACTAGGGGCTTCAGCCATAGCATAGATTAGTCTGAATAAGTGGTCTGATTGGGATACAGGGGGTTTCAGGGCGGCTGACATGACAGCCATCAGTGGGGTGGAGTCTCCTACTTGTGAGGAAGAATGCAAAAGACCTCTTACTCAACGGTGGGCATCCCCATCCACAGCGTCTAACAAAGCGAACCCTTATTGGGTATGCAATAATGCAGAAGCGTTATTGAGTGCAATTGCTGTATGCAGTTGCACTTTGGCGAGCATGTCAAACCTGATTGGCAATCTTCTGGGAGGGGACAGTTGATCTTCTCTCCATGTTGGAGGAAGTAGGAGGAGATGCACTCTGCACAGCTTGGGTGGCTTGAAGAAGGTTTCCCATGGTAGAGTGGATACTTCTCCCAAAGTCAGAAAGTGACCAAATGAACAACAAACATCAAACAACTGATTGAACATTCATTTGGTAGAGAGTAACCACTGCGGCGCCCAGTTAAAAAACTAGGGCGGAAGTGGCTGGAAATAATGGTTGGTCAATTATGTCATGGAAACCACAGAATAAGTTTAGACCAGCCTGCCAGTCAGGATGCATAAACATCCAAAAAACAAGCCAGAATGCCAGAGGCATTGCCAACTGGATGACTTGGTATGGAGCTGGGCAGTGGAAAACAATGAAGTGTTGGTGCAGCAACATGGTGAGAATGATCCCAATGACAAACCACACTGAACCCACTCCTGACCCAGGGGGCCTTGCTGCAGGGAGTGGAATCACTGAGATAGTTTTGATAAGATCCTCAGCATATGGTGCCATCTCAACCGGGGTAGCAAGGAGACAGATTCTCTCTTGCAATTGGTGGACATACAGCCACAAGATTCCCATGTATTGCTACTGGAAGTTAGTGATCATGGGGTTGTAAAGCCAAAATTGTTGGACTTGCTGAACCCAATTGATGACAGTGGGGGCCATAGTGACCAAGAGTACTGGTAGAGCCCATCCAGTGTATGGACTGACAGGCCACCAGGGAAATGTAATCAGGGATGCAGTTGGAAGAAAAATAAAATTTGTTTAGTTTTTTTGGTAAATTTTTATTGAAGGAAAAGTAAGAAAATTGACCAACAATTTTCTCAGTGCTATGCAACTGATAAATGGTGTTCAATTGGGGTAGTGACAAGATGGGATCAGGTCCCGCAATTTTGATCTAACTGGCTAATTGTTTGGGAATGGGTGGGTTTGTTCCTTGAGAACTGACATCACTAAAGTTTAGCGGTGGGCTGAGTCTCTGTCAGTTCAACCTCAAACATCCAAACTGGGGCTCAGATACATTTCTGATGGTTGGCACAATGGCATTTGGCCCAATGAGCAATGGGAATCCCCCAAGGCCACCCCACATAGGGGCAGGTCCATTTGGTTGGGAATGGGTTTGGGACGCCCAACCTGCCCACGCTCAGTCGCTGAGCCATCTGTTTGGTCAAAGGCAGCACATCAGCTGCAATACCCAAATTGCCAACAGAGGGCTTTGAACCCTCATCAATGGCGCCCATTGTTAGTTCTATCAGCTTATTGATTGAATTGGAGCTGTCAGGCGTTCCAGCCAATATCTCAGTCTTCATACCTTTCCAGCCATTTGAGATTTGGCCATTGGCCAGATTGCCACTCAAATTAGATCTGACCGATTTCAATTCAACAATCTCAGCGCAGATTTTGCTAATTCCCTGCAACAGATCTTTCAAGGTGAGTGTGGGTACCAGGGGTGGGATCTGAAGCAGGAGAGCTGTTACCCATTGCTCATCTACTACATGAGCGAGATTGCCCTGAGTAACAAGGTGTACTGCCATCCTCTTTGGTGTCTTTTTATTTGGGAATGGGAAGATGGCCTGATAATTGGCCAAGGGATATTCCCCAGGACTTACAGGAAGCAGGAATTAACCTGCAAGGCTAACCACCCTTACACTTCCTATTTACTATACAAAGATGAATAAATTATAATCTATATTAATAAAAACAAGGGTGTATGTGAATGTGTGTACTTGTGTGTGCATGATGCCCAGCTAAAACTATAGCATGTAAAGTTTTAAAATTTTATATATAGATGGATGGGAGGGGGTCCATGTGCACCTTGAAGCCAAATTTTTAAATTTTATAATTAAATAAAGAGTATTATATGTTTAAAAGAGAAAATTTTATATGTTTTTATTGAAAATCAGTATATTGTTATGGCTAAGCAGTTTGATATTTGGTTGATTTGATAGTCTAGATAGGTTTACCAAGTAATTGGTATTCATTTGGCTGATTATCAATTTAATTATTTTTTAAGTAGTAAGTGATTAATTGATTTGATAGTTTGGTTTTGCCAAGAGGTTGGTGGTTTTAGGTAGATTTAATAGGTACAATGCTTTTGGGCAAATAGTTAGTAGTTTTTGGCTGATTTGTAGGTTTTATCACACCTAAACTTATTGATAGCCATCTATCAACATATAAAATTATATAAATTAACATTATCTGTTAGATTATACCCAAAAACAATGTTGGGTAAAATGTGCTATCAAAATGATAATAGAATATAACTTAATAATTTCAAATGGTTTGTTTAATAAACTTGAGCAACTCCAGAGGACATCATTACTATTTAGTTGATTTGTATTTTCAGCTGGTTTTAGCTATGTCTAAGTAGTTGGTGGTTTTTGGTTGATTTGATAGGGCAATTGGTTTTGGCTAGTTGAATGGTTAAATTTGGTAAATTGATAGTCAATAGGTTAGGCTGAATGGTTGGCGTTATCTATAATCTAAGATCTAAAATCAAAAAAATGATATAAATCATTTGATAAACTATAAACACCAATTGAAGCATGGGTATCTGGAGGCTAGTATAGTATATAATTAATTGAGATTATCACATGTTAACAAGTATTACTTAACACAGTTTCAAAGCATGTATGATTAATCTATAAGTTTTAGAAAATTTAATATCAAAAATAAGATTACTAGTATAATAAGTATTAAAGGCTCATATATATTCCTTTATTTAGCTCCAACTTGACTTGGACTATAATTTGCCTCTTAATGGTATCTATATTATCTTTTTAATTTCTATTCATAATAGATAATCCAAGTTACATCTATAAATAAAAATTGCATAAATTTGATCTATGTCTTGACTTAGAAAATTACCTTAACTAATTTTTACTTAAAATGGTTGAGTATACTGTAAGATTAGTAATAATAATAGCTGATATGTCATTTTAATTGCACATTGGAATATTGATTTATATATACTTGAACTAAAGTACAATTCTATCCATCATGTAGTAAATAGCATCTTATGATATTCTTATTGACTAGCAGAATACTTTCATCCAATCATTTAGTTAAAACTTGATTTAATTTTTATAGCAGACTAGTAGAGTTGCACAGCATTGACCAGTATATATATTACCAGATGATTTGAATTTATTAATCTAGGTTTTATATATGGATAATATAAAACCATATGCTCATTAGCATTGTATATATCAAAATGATTAATCACTAACTGCTTATACAATACTTTTGAACCTATCAAAAATATTAAAAAACCCACCAACTACTTAGCCAAAACCAATTAAATCTATAAAATTACCTAATACCATCAAACCACTTAGAAAAGCCAAAAAACCTATTAAATAAACCAAAACCTAACAACCACTTTTGAAAAACCAATTAAATGTAAGAAACAACTAAAATTTCTTTAACTCAAAACTTTCTGATGCCAGTCAAATAGTCTATGAGTCAGTAGTAGTGTTTTACTAGAGCTCCATGTGGGTGATAAAGCACTGGATCACTGATACAATGAATTAATCAGCTTATATAATTTATAGCTATAATTATAGCTATATAATCAACTTGCTGACCTCCATCTATATAGCTAGTTTGATTCATCTAATAATTTTGAGTATAAAGTTGATGGTTATTTTTAATTTTTCAAGTTTTAATTAATTAATTTATTTACTTAATGTTGATTTGATCAGCTTAGTATCAAAATAAACACAATGATTGTCATCTGTTTGGTATATTATTTAAGTTAATTGTTTTTAGATGTGATAGTAGTGGTTATTTCAATTTACTACTTTTAAACAATTAATTAGTTAAGTTAAAAATTTAGATGATATTTTCTTTTATTTGATTGGCTGACTTTTTTGATAGTAAACATATAACTTGAATAAAATATATAGATAAATTAAATAGTAAAAAAGTTACGCCAGAATTGAACCTGCAACTAAAGTTAACCTTAAGCTTAATTGTTTATCAATTATCATTTACTATCTTTGTTTTGTTTTGGGTAAGCAGTTTGTAAATTATTCAATTTATTTAGACAATCCTCAACCACTCATCCAAATAGAATTACCTATCAGACTTAATAGAAAAATGACAATCAGTTGATCATTGAGTAATTTGGTGGATTCTTCAGTTGATTTTAATAATTTTCAACCACACAGTTAAATAAATTGAACCTACTAGACTCAAAGGAGAAAGATCACACAGGCAGACATACTTTAGTTTTTGCCAAATATAATGTATTGTTGATCTAATGAACTCCTCAGCCAAATAAAATAAGCTTTATCAAACCATCCAAAATTTAACAACTCTTGGTGAAGCCAATTAAGATATTGATTATTTGAGGCAAGCTGACCAGGGGATGGACATTACCAAAAGTAAGGAAGTAATAAAAAATCAACATGAAATCTGAGTTGAGTAACTATGTCAAAGAAAGTTTTTCCACCTCCAGATTGGGACTCAAATTTTTCTGGTTACACCATGGGCAAGGTTTTCATGTCGTTAGACACTAACTACCAATAGATTCCTTCAGCTAGCACCCCAATCAATGTGTGAAGGGCATAAATCAAACATGCAACCTTCATATTGGTAGCTTTATGCCCTACTAACTCACCTTCCACCCCCTCCAATTTAAATATCAAATCAGTAAAAACCATCAATTACTTATCCAAAATTATTGGATCTATTGAGTTGATAAAAAAGCACCACCAATCAGCAAATTAAAATTAAACCTATCAGATCAATCCAATACCACAAAAATGCTAACCAAACCATCTCTATATTTAAAAATCACTATGTATATATATGACATCATCTTAATAAACTACTGAACCAATCAACATAATTTGGCACAGATATTTTTATGAAGTAAAAAACAACTTAAGCAGGTATCATAAAGTCATAATATAAAAAACTAAATAAACTAGTTATCTTTAAGATTGAACAGATGTTTAATACTAATAAAATATTTAGTGTAAGAGCTTAAATTGAACTCAATTAAATACAACTCAAAAAATGCAGAACTCATTTTCTTGTTGCAAAATTTTCAATTTGCTACATCAGGGCTCTTCTAGTATGCCAGGCCAAACAGTATTAGGACTGCTGGCCCTTGCTGTTTACCTTCATAGGCTTACCAACCTCCTAAAAGTTCACATCCAACCCACCAACCCAGCAGACCAACTATTGAGTAGTTGACTAAACCCAATTGTCAGATATTAGATAGGGACATAATAATGTTACAATGCTTAATTTAATATAGAAAATATAAAATATGTCAGTGACTATGGATCAAGAATATCCTATGCTTAAGCAAAGATTAAGATCTGTGGCCTAGCAATTCTGCTTAATAATGTTTGACTATAATAGTATATTGACCTGAGGGCTTTTTTGGTTAAGTCAGAATTAATAATAGTCAACTTGATGACTTGGGCTTGTGGGATTTGTTGGTCTATGTCAAAATTAGCTTTTAATATCAATCAAGTTTTCAATCAGATTAATTACTAACTAGTTGTATAAATTGCCTTGGTATGAGCTACCAATTACTTGCAAAAAGCATTGGTTTAGCTATTTGCAGATGCGTCAGAAATGCTGCCTTGAGATATTTACAAGTTTGACATCAACCCTGAGGTCATTTGAGATACCCCAGAGTCAAAAGGATTGCAAACCCTCAGAAGAACTTATTATGTGTTCCTCCAGCTAAGTGCCATTGAGAAAGAAGTGTCATGGGTAAGATGTGGTAACATCAAACCCTATAAATTATCTCCAAGTTGATACTAATAAAAACATAATTGATTATTACCACAAGTTCATAGTTTAATATACAAGCTTTTATATTTAATACTTTTATGTTTTATTAAATTGAGAATTTACTTGGGATCAGAGGATCAGGGAAGCGAGCCATTGTCCAAGTAACAACAGAAGAGAACTGCTTTGAAGTGTTATCTTCAATAAGTTTATATTTTGACTATTGTCACCATCTTGTCTATTGTCTCCACACAATAGATGCATGAAACTCCAACTTATTCCAGAAAAAGAACCAGCTAATCTGAATTGGGCCAAAACTTCAAAAAGTGGCGCTCCTAGCTGGGAATGCAGATGATGACCACACCAAACAGGGGAGCAATCCCAATCATTTATTCAGAACCATTACCAGACCCAATGGGAATACTGAAATGACTGTTTCCCAGATTAATTGGAATGATGTACCCATTATTACCTACCCAATAAATCCATTTCACCTGAAGAGCTGGAACGTCTTGAACATCAGTTGTTAAGAGAATATCAAATGGGACAAGGTCCCATGGACAATAGTAGCAATCCTTTTTATCGCTAATAACAGCAAAATGTGTTGTTAATGAGATATCTAGCTCATTATCAATTAAGTGTAGCTCAAATTTGAAAAAAAATTAATTGGGATAGAGAATATTGCCCAATACTTAATTGAAGTTGTACACCCCATCTTCAGAAGTTCTTAGATGACAATTGCCCACCATCACGCGGCCATAATCAAGTTGGTAAACTTCTCATGATTCAACCAGGCGGTCAAATTTTGAAGGAGCAATAAGAAGCCAACTTTGCTGAGGTCCATTCTAGTTTGGAGGCGAATTATTTTCTAGCCACTTGGGCTAATGATTGGGTAGCAGAATTGACACAAGAGCTAAATGACAAATTGCATCCCATCTTTGATAACTTCTTGGAGGAAAGATAAGTTACTGAATCTTGGGTTAGAAATATTAAACAGACTTACATTAATGCTTTGGAGTTCATGAGGCTTAATCACAAAGACTAAGAGGCGCAAGTTAAACCATAACAATGAATTTCATGACCAGCATTGATGACTGAGCGCCCACATTTTGCAGATGAAGGATGGATACACTGAAAAGTCAACTACTGGCACACACAATTTGAAGGCCAACAGGTTGAGAATGAAAAAATTAAAGACTTTATTGATCATCTTAATCAACAGATTAATAATCCTAATGAGGATGTTACCTCTATTAATGAGTCAAACAATGTTTTTAATGGAGAATTAAACCAATGCAAGAAGGCAATTAAGGAAAAAGACCAAGTGATTTCCATCTTGAAACTTCAAACAACTAGCTTGAATGAGGAAATTGCAAAATCAAAGTTAAAAATTGAAATTTTATCAATTGGGAAAATGAAATCAATGATCAAATCTGAGCTTTGGACGATGGGTGATGCCAGTGTGCCACAAACCACTTGACTGAAAACTCTTCTGAATATCATAAGGACAAATATTTGAAAATAGCTACTTAAACAGACGCTGGGCCACGTCAACGAATGCCTAGCAATATGGTTGCTTTAGCCAACCCCAGCACCTCAAACCGTGATACAGTGCCTCAGCACCCTAGTATGCCTGACTCAAGCAAACAAAGAAGTAAATGTGATAAACATGGATGGGAAAATGATAATTATAAACCAGCAAACCTGCCTTCTTTTGACAAAAATAGAAGTGTAACCTTATTTGTCAAACGCTTTAAAATGGCCATGCATGGGGCCAGTGATCATAACAAAGCGGCCACTATGATAAACTGCTTGGATGAATGGAGCATTGAGTTATTTAAGCATCACATTGACAAAAAAAAACCCTATGTCAAAGGCAAAGAGGCCATACTTCATGAATTTGGAGGTCCAGAATATATGTCAACTAGAAAATCTAAGTTTAAGAACATTTGCTTCAAGAAAGATGAAGCAATTGGCAAATTTGTGGATTGATTCTATTGCAAAGCTCAAGTTCTCTTAGGTGCAAAGGCTACGGTCAATTTTGACGCTAAAATTGCATTAAAACATTCAGTACAACCTTACCAAAATTTTTTGAACACTTTATTGCCTGCTTTTGTGAAAAACCTCGCAACTTCCGAACTGGTTGATAAATTATGCAGATGTTCACAAAATTATGGCCCTCCTAATACTGGTACAGATCAGGACCTGCTGCCTCTGCTGGAAAACCCTTCAAAACCAATAAGAAGACTAACAGTGATCCGCCTCTGAAAACTGAGAAAACCTCAAATACAAGGACCCCACACCCAATGAATGAGAGTACTTTCTATAACTGCAATCACAAAGGACACTTTGCTTCCCAATGCCATCAGAATAATGTCAATGTAGTCCTTTCTGATAAAGTGCAGGAGGAGGGAAAAGAACAAGCACAATATATGTAGGACGCTATATTGTGCCAAGAAACACTAGTACCACCTGATTAACAAGAATATGCAGGCCACGGGGCCTTATTTACCAAAAAACAAATTCTATTTTAGTATTGAATGAAGATTCCACGAAAGTACATGCTGTAACTCGCTCTCAGAGTAAGGTTGTCATACCTGAAGCCTCTGAAGTAGTCACTAAACTAAATGTGCAACAGATAGTTGAGAATATTCCATCCAAAGGGATGAGCAATGAAGCAGATACCCCAAGCTTAAAAGGGGTGGATATAGCTATGCAATAAACACATTCATCAATGAATGTCACAGTTTCAGAAATAATCTGAAGCAAACTCTTAACTCTTTGGATTCTTCACATATTCACTTAGTAAACTCTATTGATTCTTATCACTTGGAGTGCACTTAAATGAATAATCTGGTCAACAAGATCAAAATTGTAGCTATTATTGATAGCGGAGAATCTTTAAACATTGTCTTCACAAAGTTGGTAAAGAAATTGAATATTGCTCTGGACATTGACCACAATCAGGAATATGGGACTGTGGGCCCCAACAGCACTAAGAGTGAAGAAGCTTACAGCGCCATGCCACTGCAATTTAAAGCTTTGGTAGTAGCTTCACCTGCAATAGTGCTTCCCAACGCTAATTATGACATATTAATTGGAACTAGTTTTTAAGGACCTATAAGATCTCACGCTTTTTAAAAAAACATCTTAACAACATCGGGCCAAAACTTATGATTTATTACTCATGTGACAATACAAAGCCCACTAGCCGCTCCCAAAAACTTTATCAATATATCTTATGCCAATGGGATAGTACTAGTAGAATATATTCAGCGGAAAAAATGAAGCTGTTCCATGCCAACTTCCATAAACAAAAATTGATAAATACCTCTATGGGTGAATAAGGATGCAACAATAGCTCCAAACCATCAAATAGGTTATGAGGACTGTGACCACGCTAGATATTCCATAAGGACTATATAGGGAGGTTGTATCCCCTTGGAATTATTCTCAGATGGAACCTAGTGTAGCGCCTGAAATACTTATACCAGGGCATGAGGAATTTGATGTACTATTAGAAAATTTGACCAGCTGAATCTTATGTCTAGGATTATCAAGTAATTGCATTTGTGCATCTGTTTCCAAGTGACTAGTTAAAAGCAGCTGCCAAATTTGGTGATTTATCCAAGTTTGGTTTAGTGACCAAAAGCCTTGGTGAACATACTTTAATTTACCAAGAATCGTTTACTGGATTATCAGAACAACAAAAGGATGAAGCACTAGAGTTGTTTGAATGATAATATGAGATTTTCGCCAAAGATGACCAAGATTTAGTTTGTGCAAAAGGAGTACAGCATTTTGTTGACACTGAGGACCATGTGACTATTATAATGAGGCCAATCCAGCACCCATGGACTAGCAAAAAAATATTCAGTGAAGAGCTATACAAATTGCTGAAAAGTGGAATGATTGTGCCTTCTAAAAACCTATGGACCAGCCCAGTTTTATTTTCAAAAAAGATGGCAGCAATTGAGTTATATTTGATTATCAACACCTCAATGCCATCACAAAGGATTCACATCTCTTGCCCAGAATTGATGATGTTCTGGACCATCTGGGAGGGGCGAAGTATTTTACCACAATGAACCTTATCTCAGGATATTGGCAAATTAAACTTCCTCAAGAGGAGAAGGAGAAGTGCGCAAAGATTGCTGCGCAAGGGCTGTATCAACTAATGCGCATGCTATAGGGGCTGTGCAATGCGCTGGTGACCTTTCAGAGCACTATGGACAGAATTTTGGGGACCTTAAATTATCCTGAATACTGGTGTACCTGGATGATACCAATCTCTTTTTGCAAACATTTTCTGAACACCTGGAGCACCTTGAACAAGTGTTTGAATGGTTGTTGAAAGCCAATCTGAAGATAAAACCTAAAAAATTTTAATTTTTAAAGAAAAATTGGAATACCTCAGGTTTGTCATTGATTCCAAGGGCTTGCAGCCTTAACCTCAAACGGTGGAAGCAATAAAAATGCAACCTTTGACGAGTATGAGGGATGTTCAAGTATGTTTAGGCATGGTAGGATACTATTGAAGATTAATAGAAGGGTTTGTGAGGATCGTTGAGTCCCTATTCCATTTTTATTACAATGAGGAGTTCGTTTTTGTTGGACGGATGAGTGCCAACAAGCCTTTGAGGCTTTGAAAACCACAATGAGCATGGCGCCTGTCCTCCAATATCCAGATTTTGGCAGGCCTTTTATCATACAAACCAACGCCTCATTGACTGCGATTGGGGGTGTTCTATCACAGATTGGGGATAATGGCAAGGAGCATCTGGTTGCTTATAGCAGCAGGACGCTATATAAGCATGAGCATAATTATACAGTGACCAAGGGAGAGTGTTTTTCTGTCATCTACGCTTGTAAACAATTTTTGGTGTACATTCATGGCATCAAGTTTCAAGTAGTGATTTATCACAGCTCTTTATAATGGCTCCACAATCTTAAGGAGCCTGAGGGATGATTAGCCCGCTGAGCTCAAAAAGTAAAGGCATACAACTATAAAATTATACATAGAGCTGGAGCGGCCCATCAAAATGCTTATTGACTATACTAATTCCTATTGTAGCTGTCCTGAGCAGTTTGGCTGATGAGCTTCATGAAAAAAGATTACTTGTAAGTATGGGGATGAGACACCTGAAGCACAAAAGGTGATCAAAAAAGAATTAACCAACACCAAATATTGGAATGGAGTTTTATACAAGCTTAAGCTCAAGGGGAAGCGTTGAATTTTCCCAAAACCTTCAGAACAAATGGAGATTATTACACAAGCCTACAAGGCCATCAGGCATGGAGGATTGACCAAAATGCTAGAATTAAATCAATCTAGTTAATATTGGGATTCCATGTGATTCAATATCCAAGATGTAATTGATAAATGTCATTCATGCCAAATTGCAAAGCCTATGAAGTCAGATGTGAATTATCGTTTGATCAAACCCAACTGGAATGTCATACCGTGTCAATTGATATAGTTGGCTCTTTGCCTGTGAGTAGCCTAGGCAACAAATACATAATTGTTTCTACTAACCATCTGATAGAAATGATTGGAATAAAAAGCAATTTGAGACTTTGGGGCTCTAACTATTGCCAAGTTTATTATGGATAGTATTATTTATTAGCACAGATGCCCTGTAGATCTTGATAGATAACGGCACAAATTTTATTGCCCAGATGGTGCAACTGTTACATAAGTTGATGTACACTAAGGGAGTTTTTTCAACATCATACCATCCTGAGATTAATGGTATGGTAGAAAGAGTGAATGGCACCCTAGTTGGCATATTGCACAAAAATGCTTCCATGGCGCCTGAGCAATGGGCTAATTCCATTAATGCTACTGTATTTTCATACAATATTGGACACCACAGCATCATGGGCCACTCTCTGTTTTGACTTATGTACATTAGACAGCCCTCTCTACCTCCATTATTATATTTAATACTCAGTTCAACTGAAGCAATTTGCTCAAATAATTATGTTGAGCAACTAGTGAAGACCTTAATCAAGTTGCAATCTAAAGCCTATCAAAACGTGATTAGTCAAAAAACTATTCAGAAGAGCTATGACAACGCTAAACAAGCTACAATGTCTAAGTTCAAGGAAGGTGACTTAGAAGTATATTGTGACACTCATAGCGCAGGCTGCGCGCACAAGCTGGCCTTGCTTTGGAAAGGTCCATTTATTAAATTAGAGAAATTATCCAAAGACGTATATACCATTAAGGATCAAGGCAGCTGGGCTGTGATTTGAGTACATTCTATGGTTCCTTTGTCCATATCATGAAGAATAATAATACTAAAAAAGCATTTTTTTAAAAAATAAAATAAATAATAAAATTAAAAAGTCAAAAATAATATAATAAAAACATTTAAGACATAAAAATTTTAATTCATATATTTGATGCCTTGTTGCCACTGGAACTAGATTACCCTTTTTTGGGAAGGGGAGGAGTATAAAGATTAAACCAGGGAAGCCTGTAGTGGTATCAGAGAAATGCGAATCTCATACAAGTCTCAACTATCCAAACCCTGTCAGAGATGCGCCAAAACCAAAAAGTCTCAGTACTGAATACACTGGCCTGGTCAGCTTAGGAAAGGCCATCAAACTAAAGGAAAAGACCATTAGAAGGGACTTCAGAACAGGCGAGAGAGGTTCAACTCAGGAGAAAATGCCGCAGAAAAGAAGATACAGCCAGCAAGAAGGCTTTAAAAACAATGGTAAACTGGGGGAGGAACACTTTTATGCAAAACATCTGTGAATGAGCCTCGTCTAAAGCCCTGCACATGACAGGCATGGTTTTGGTGGAAAGCGAGGAAGGAGGGAAGCAAATGCATGCGCCCAGAAAAGCCACCTGTGGGACATATTTTTTGGTAAGCCCTTTTGCAAGGCTTTTGCAAAGGGCATGGTATAATACTAGGATGCACCAATCTTTAAGACCTGAATTTTGAGGCCCAACAGGATGTGTAAATCAGTATATACTGAAGTGGGTTTGCACCAAAGCCTAGAAACTGAGTTAGTAAAAATAAGAGCCTTATTGGCCTCTAAAATCAAATGAGGCAACCTCAGGCTCATTAGCAAGTGCGGATGACAAGTAGGCTTCTACAAGTTCTGACATCGAATTGAGCTCAAAACCCAACAAAGTCACACTGCCCGCACATAAGAAAGAAATAATATTGTTGAAAGGGAAGACTTGAAAAAGGGCAAATAAGATGTCAGGAAGGAGATCCCCATCCAAATAAAATTGATGCTGGATGAGGGTTTCTTGTTGTTGACCAGCTTCAGAAGCCTGAAAAATCCAGAAGAGAGTCAAAGTAGGATTCAGCTTACCTATTGGGATGTTTGTTGGACAGAACTTACAACTAAGGGGGACTGTTTGGGTTCATTAAAGATTGCTGAAGTTGCAGAGGGATGCAAAGGCCAAACTCTCAGGTACTGTTGAAGCATAGCTGGTCAAACCAGCTTGAGAAATTGAAGGCAACATGCCTGACTTGACCATAACATGCTGCATGAACTTGCTCAATCTTAAGAAGACTCATCTGTCCAAGGCTTAAATGCTATTGATATACCATTCATATTTTGAAGATTGCAAGAAGTTTGACATTGTGACCCAGAAATAAGGGTACCCACAGCTTTTATCCAGTCAAGGTGGGGGAAGTGTTGAGTAGTTTCTGGACCTAATTGTCATATATTTGATAGGGGCATAATAACGTCAACATGTTTGATTTATTATGGAGCATATCAAAGATGTCAGTGATTATGGATCAAGAATATCCTACGCTTATGCAAAGCTTGGGATCCATGGCCTAGCAATTTTAATTAATAATATTTGACTATGATAAGGGTGGTTAGCTGAGCTGGTAAAACTGCTTCCACCCCTAGTGCAGGTTTTGAGTTCAAAACCTGTACTGGCTAGAAAACTTTCTCTATGTGGTATATTTGTCCTAAAGTCGACCCACCTCAAATATTTTAATATTTGAATATGATGACACATACCTGGGGGTTTTGTTGGAAAATTAGACTTAATAATAGTCAACTTGATGATTTGGGCTTGTGGGTTTCGTTGGTCTATGTCAAAATTAGCTTTTAATGTCAATTGAGTTTTCAATCAAATTAATTGCTAATTAGTGGTATAAATTGCCTTGGTATGTGCTACCAATTGCTTAAGAGGAGCATCGGTTCAGCTATTTGCAGATTGATCAGAAACGCTGTCTTGAGATATTTATAAATTTGACACTGACCCTGAAACCATGTAAGATTCCTCAGAGTTAAATGGATTTTAAACCTCAAACAAACTTATTGCATGTTCCTCTGGCTAAGTGCCATTGAGAAAGAAGTGCAATGGGTAAGATGTGGTAACATCAAGCCCTATAATTTATCTCCAAGTTAATACTAATAAAATACAATTGATCATTTCAAATGACATAGCTTAATATACACGCTTTTTGTATTTAGACTTTTACATTGTATTGAGTCAACATTTTACTTGGGATCAGATGGATCGGAGAAGTGAGCCATTGTCCAAGCAACAATAGAAGAATACAACTTAAAGAGTTATTTTCAAGGAGTTTATACCTTGACTATTTTCACCAACTAGTCATTGTCTCCATACAATAGATGCTCAAAACTTCAACATATCCCAGAAGAAGAACCAGGCTATCTGAAGTAGGCTGTTGGGAAGTTGATATGACTGTATGGTATGCTACCCATACTGGCAGATCAGAGTGGGAAATTTCTTGAGATTGATAGAAAAGGTATATGGATAATAATTGATCAAATTGTCAATTATTCGGCGAATTGAGGGGAATTACGCTGAGATTTTGATAAAAAGAGAACTTTTAAAAAAGGGAAAATGAATAGAAGACTACCAAGCTGAGGATGCATCTGGCTTGGGGAACCAATATTTAAAGAGTCATATGGAGGATTGAATGGAAGGTATTTTCCCATGATTAGGTTGTTGCAGATAATTCTGCAATTAGTATAAAAATAATAAAGGTCAAAATAAGGGGCGATAGCTCCATATATAGTTTATTGAGTTTTATTAAAGTTGGCAATCTTCATATCATCTGATTTAGTTGCTTAGTGGCTGATACCCTGTGCAAATTGACTTGGCAGAATCAAGTCTTTACGCCGAGAATTATCAGTGGTGCTCACTACAGGGGACCACTGGTCAACTGTAGTTCTTTGATGCTAGGATACAATGACAAGCCCTCATTTGTTATGATATAATTTGATTGGATTCTGCACATGTTATACTGAAGAAGCACAGGAGGCACCTAATGATGAACCATTATTATTTATTGTAACCAGATTGAGTGATGAAGTTATGATCAATCTGCAATTAGAAAACTTCCCAGAGCTGATGGATGACCAATAAGGATGCTCCATGAATGTGACCCCTCAGCAGTTGCAGGATATTAAGAGTGGCTGTTGCACAAGTATTGACTATATGAAGATGAGGTGGATAGGATGCATAGATTTGGTTTATAACAAACTACACCAGGAAAATTTCTACTCCCTGTACATATCCATTCTAGACAAGACTCCAATGGGGTTGGTCGCCGCCTTGGTACCCACAGAATCGAGGAGTATCTAGTTGTTTATGTGCAACCATCTATTCACCAGCTACTGCGTGTGCTGGCTCGCCACAATATAGAGATTGGAGATGTAATGTGGTTTGCTCAAGCACAGCAAAACGATACTCACCTCCTGCTCAACTGCCTCAATCACTCTTTTTTGGAGGCACAGGGGGCGCTGGTACGGATGGACCATTGTGTTGGGGATGTCCGCCATTGATTGGACATTTTGGTACCACAGTTAAATATAGAGTTACAACAGGTAATAGGAGAACTGTTGGATCGGCACAGCCTATTGGCAGAATGGATTCAGGACATAACAACGTATTGAAGCAATACCAAGCACTTTATGACAGATCTAGTAGAATGGGCAGAAGTTCTTGAAACTGTGATTGCTCAGCTTAGGGAAAAAATAACACTGATGGAATGGCAAGTGGCGGATCAAGTTGGTTCCATATTAGCTGAATTAACCCAACTTTGCATCAAATGTAGTAGTCAGCAAATGACAGATAACGCGCTTATCCTTTGGTTGGTGTCACCTGAATATCTCCAGCTAATCCGTCATGTTAAACAACTGGAGGTTGTAGCCAGGCTGAGCACAGTTAAGCTTTTCCTCTTCTGATTGGTGAGACAAGAGAGTATACAGACATGCAAGTATGGCTGATACCCTTTGATGGGCCAACAAGGAATTGTTATGGGAACAAGCTGCCCTCCATAACCAAATAAATGACGCTAATCAACAAGCAGGTAACGCTAGCCAGCAGCATGCACAAATGCAGAACATAAACAAATGTCCTCTCATGACTACAAGCAGTGGAGAAGAAACTGAACGTTGAGCGGGAATTCCATTTGAAGTTGCAACATCAGTATGATACACTGCAACAGGAATTCCAAAATTGGACGGTATAGATGCTATTTGGTTAAAACAGAGCAGTAAATCAACAAACATTTTGTGGAGCATGCCGGAGCTGGGGGAGTAGTGCAGTTAGTGGTGATTTGGAGGAAGAATGCTATGGATCAGCTAACAAATATCCCTCAGGAATTGCAATGGACCCCCCCACATAACACTACTTCTTCCAAGTCCTTTTTGACAGATTTGAGTCTGTCTGGCCAGTTGTATGATAGTTCACAATGGGGGTGGTTCCCTTAGTCACTCCAGAATCAATTTGCCTGCTCCTTGCAGCAGGAGACTGGAGCAAGGCAAAGCTGAATCAAAAAATTACCTCCTTTCAGTCATGATGGGAATCTACACAGTTACTTTAAGCGATTCAAATTTGCCATGGAAGGTGCTTCTTATTGGTGGAAAGCGAAACGGTTGCTGTCCACTCTATATGTGGAAAGTGCTGATCAAGTTACCTGCTACCTTCCAAATAGCTCAGTATTCTATAAAGAAGTTAAAGTGATTGTTCTCCAGCTGTTTGGGGGAGCGACCAAGATGGACCAATGGAAGGCTGACTTCCTGACTATACAGTTTCATTGAAATGAGACCCTGTTAGAATTTGCTGAACGTTTCTCAGCAGAAGCACATTACTACTCGGAGCTAACATTTTATCCATTGAGGATGTTGGTATAGCAATGATGGCGGCCATCAAACCATATTGGGAACTACATAACGCTATGTCTCACGTTTTGGATGGAGATTCAGGACTTATTTAAATTATGAACACTTATGTCAACTTTCCACCATGATCAGCGCCTCTAATGTAGCCCAAAAACCTCTTCTGTCTCTGCACCAAACCCTTCAGGATATGGGCTACAGCGACTGAGCTATCAACCACTGGAACTTATTCATACATCATACAAATCAGCGGACCCTTTTCAACCTATGTATGCTCTGCCAGTTTGTCCACGACCCTGGAACCATACCTTCAATTTTCATACTGGTCCTTTCACTGCAATCTATATATGTGAACCTTTTATGAATACTTGCTTCCAGAGCGGACAAAGAGGGTATTATGTGTGCAATTGCCCTAGCAAACCACAAGTGTATGTAATGACAACTGAGAAAATTGAGCATGGAAAAGCTTGATTAGAGTAGATATGGGATGCTCTACCTCCGCTAAGTCCAATTCACTTGTCCCTAACAATTCCCAAGCATCTCTTTTAGTAGGTTTTAAAACTCAATCAGATCATTTGTTATACCAACAGCTTCCATCAGATACCCCTGCTTTTCATTTCAGAGAGTAAAAATTCTCCCCTAAGCCCTGAGTTCCGCCAAAACATGCAGAAGCCATATGCGTGGCAGATCCTGGAACAAATGAGCACAAGTAATGCAGATCCCTGACGGACGTTGCCTCTTTAGTAGGATTTACATAGCAATTACAGTTGAGAAAATTGCTAGTGAGTATCCTCAGGTTGGCAAGGGCATTTCCTCCTTTTTGAGTAACACAAAGCCCTTGTATATACATGTAATAAACACTGATGGTTAGTCTTACTTGGAATGTACTTACTGCGACATTTTCATTCAAACACAAAAATCCACGCTATCATAGACACTGGTGCCCCTGTGAACATAGTTTCTACCAGGTTGGTGGCTAAGCTTCTTTTAAAACCAGATGTGGACCATTGAGTAGTATACGGGACCGCAGGGGATGCATAGCACTGTGTCTGAAGGAGCATATTATTTATTTGAGGTGGGTCAACTTTAAGACAAATATACCACACCAAGAAATTTTCTAGCCAGTACAGGTTTTGAACTCGAAAACTGCACTTAGGGTGGAAGCAGTTTTACCTGCTTGGCTAACCACCCTTTCTGAAGGAGCATATAGCATGTTGCCTTTATGATTTGTGTCAGTCTGGGCTTCCACTCCAGTGGTGGTTCTGCCAAATACCAACTATGTCATGTTAATTAGCGCGGCATTTATGAGTAAATTTGGTGTTGTGATAAATATGGCAGAGGAAACTCTTAATATTTTAAGACAACAGATCCCCTTTTACTTAACCTCTTATGGAATCCCATTGGATCCGTTCTTCTCTAGTCAACTCAATCTAGCATACAACAACGAGTGATTTCTGGTCAATATCAACAAATGAAGTGGCAAACCAGAGCCCTCCCCAACCAGATTTATGAGTACAAAGGGATCCCGCTTTGTGCAGCGAGCGCTTTGAGCCTACCATCTGGACACCAGTGCATAGTAGGGACTGAGCTCTAAATCTATGTCCCTAAAGGGCTTTATGGGGAAATTATGGCACTTCACCAGCACACATGGCTCTAACCACATGTGGCTCCAGGGCTACTGCTCCCTGGGAATGGGGAGGTAAGGGTGCTGCTAGCGAATTTACAGAAGGAGACAATAATGATCCAGCGGCATCAAGTGGTGGCTTACCTACACTTAAAACCTATAAATGAAGTTCGCCTACTTATGATTTTGGCTCATGGGAGAATCTTGGACTACTGACAAGCTCATTGTTTGGCATATTGACAGTTGTTCCGCGGGAAGCACTTACTGGATTATTGGCGGAACAGCAAGATTAGGCTATAACATTATTTAAAAAATCAAAATATTTTCACACACGATAATCATGATTTGGGGTGTGCTCAAGGGGTGGTACATCAGATAGATACGGGTATCACTCTCCCATTCAATTGCAACCTATTAGACAATTGAAAGTGGTGGGAGAGGTGTCCTGATGAGGTGGATAAACTTATTTTGCAAGGGATGCTAGAGCTGTCAAACAGTCTGTGGGCATTACCTGTGCTCATTGTAAAGAAAAAAGATGGCATGAATCGAGTGTTTATTGACTATTGCAAACTCAATAGCATAATAAAAAAGGATTCCTACCCTCTTCCATGGATTGATGATGCGTTGGACCGATTGGGTGGGGCGAATTATTTTTCTGCCATGGATCTGATCTCAGGGTACTGGCAGATCGATTTGCCATGGCAGAACGGGAGATATGTGCTATCATCACTTCAAGAGGTTTATTCCAGCTGACTCGCATGCCACAAGGGTTGTGCAACGCCCCAGCTACCATACAGAATGCCATGAATACGATTTTAGGTGATTTGAAGCTGTCCTGCATCTTAGTTTACATCAATGATATCAATGTGTTCTCACGGACGTTTACAGAGCACCTTACCCACTTGGAACAAGTGTTCCATCACCTCGCTACTGCTAATATCAAAATTAAGCCTTGGAAGTGTCATTTCTCCAAAAAACACTTATAATACCTCAGGTTCATCATGGATTAAAAATGGGCTTAAACTGCAGCTGGCTAAGGTGGAAGTGATAAGCAAGATGACTCTCCCAAGTAATAAGAGGGATATTTAAGTGTTTCTGGGGATGGGCAGGTACTACTGATGGTTCATTCCCAATTTCAGTTGCATTGGGGCCCTACTTTATGAGTTGTTAAAGAAAAATGCTTCTTTTAATTAGATGAAATAATGCCAGAATGCTTTAGATTTGTTGCGAACTTCATTAGCAAGCGCACCCATTTGCAATATCCCAACTTTGACAAATAGTTTATAGTGCAAACGGACGCTTCCCTCTCCACTATAGGGGCAGTATTATCTCAGAAGGACGACGATGGCATAGAGCATCATGTCACATTTTTTAGTCAAAGCTTGAACTTTCACAAAAAAAACTACACTGGACTGAGTGGGAGTAATAAGCAGTGATCTATGCTTACAAACAGTTTTGGGTATATCTACATGGGGTAAGATTCCAAGTAGTGATGGATCACGCTTCCTTGCACTGGCTGTAGAATCTATGTGAACCAGAAGGACGGCTCAAACGTTGGGCAATGAAGTTCTAGGCATACAATTCTGAGATTATACACCATATGAGAGCAAAACATCAAAATGCAGATTGTCTTTCTCAGCTGCCAACGGTCACTATCACAGCATATTTAGCTGACATAATGTATGAGAAGATGGTGGCGAAAAAATAACAGGATGAGCCGCTGCAGGTGATCAAGGTATTAGATGGGCTCAGGGAGGATACTTTTCTACATGAGGGGGAACTATATAAGCTGATCTGAGACTTGACAATGAGTTTCTCTAAAACTTTGGCTAGACTTACAATTATTATGGATGCTCATCAGGCTGTAGGACATGGAGGAACGCGGAAAACTCTGGAGTTTTTGAGACCCATTACTACTGGGAGAACATGCACTATGACGTATTGAAAACAGTTAGTTGTTGCCATCAGTGTCAAGTGGAAAATCCATTCCACAAGAAGACCACATACCAGCTGGTTAGACCCTGGTTCGCCTGGCACACCATTTCTTTGATGTAGTGGGATCTCTACCAACTAGCACCAATCGATCCAAGTATATAATCGTCGCCATTGATCATTTGATTTGATGGGTGAAGGACAGGGCCATTAATGACTTGGGCGTGGTCACCACTGCCAAGTTTATTATGGAGTGTGTTATACAGTGACAAAGCTGCCCACAGTTCATTCTAATGAACAACGAAACCAATTTAAAATGCATATCCTGCAAAATTTAATGAGTTGATGGTGATTCACGGGTTTTTGACCACCCCCTATCATCCAGAATCAAATGGAATGGTGGAGCAGGTCAACAGAACCCTAGTGAACATACTTCATAAATTGATAAAGGATGGACCTTCAGAATGGAGTGCCCTTCTAACTACAGCTGTGTTCATGTATAATATCAGCTTTCATTTGTCCACTGGTAAGAGCCCTTTCCAACTGCTGTATGGTTGACATCTAGCTCTGCCCGCCTTGCTTTACTTGTATGTAGAGGACACTGGTGGTATGGACCCTCAGCGATAATTGAAGACTCTTATGGATACATTGATCAAGCTGCAAACGGAATCCTACTCTACCAGTTTGGCCTAGAAGATTCAAAATCAGGTAGCCAATCAGAAGAGATAGAGTGGACTTCCGCTGTTTTCTGTAGGAGACCATGTCTTATTCCATGACCAGCACGGATTTTGTGAAAAATAAGCTATCCAACATCTGAGCTGGACTGTTTGAGACAATTGAGAAGACTGGAATGGATGTCTACACTATCAAAAAACCTGCGGGGGGGTCAGATTATCAACTGAGTTCATGCAAAGTTCCTTTGAGCATATAAACAGTAAGAGCCTATAATTTGGTCAAAGGGGGGGTAATGTCAGGAAGTTGATAAGACTGGATAATAAACTACCCATACCAGTGGATCAGAGTGGGAATTGAGATGAGTCTTGAGATTGACATAAAAGTTATATGGATAATAATCAATCAAAATGTCGACCATTCAGCAAGTTGAGGGGAATTATGCTGAGATTTTGATATAAATGAGAACTTCTAGAAAAGGGAAAACGAGTAGAAGACTATCAAGATGAGGATGCATATGGATTGGGGAACCAAGGCTTAAAGAGTCATATGGAGGATTGAACGGAAGGTCTTTTCCTGTGATTAGGTTGTTACAGATAAGTATGCAATTAGTATAAAAATAATAAAGGTCAAATAAGGGGCGATTGCTTTGTATATAGTTTATTGAGTTTTATTAAAGTCAGTGATCTTCATATCATCTGATTTGGTTACTCAGTGGTTAATACCCTGTGCAAACTGACTTGGCAGAATCAAGCCTTTACACCAAGAATTAACATAGGCCAAAGCTTCAACACTAACAACTTCACCTTAGTGCCATTGCCCCTTTTGGGAGTGCACTGGTGGTCCTCAGCCCTTTCCTGGGTAGCCCAACCCCTTGCTCCTTCTCCCTAATGACCAATTACAAGCCTCCCTTAGGTGTACACTGGCAAGTCCATCCCTCATCTTGATCAGCACAGCTCCCACACTACATCAACTTCATGGCTGATGGCTGTCAGCCTATCATTGTTAATAGCTGGTTGGCCAGTTACCATTGAGAGATTTTTGTAGGACTAAGGTATTGGAGTTGGCAGCACCAGACACTCCAGGTGCATCACCTCATATCTATCTCAGGGATCTCCAGTCCCATATTTACCAACCTATTTGCTTTCAACATTAACAATAAAAAAGGTGGGAAAAAGTAAGATCTTTATTAGGAGGGAACTAAACTCTTTTATACTTAGGATCAATGCCTATCCAAACCCATCAGCACTCATTGCTAGGACCTTATCCAAATTTCAACTTCCCACTGGTACTCATTCCCTCTTAACCTGTCCTTCTCAAATGCTGAATATAAATTTAACTCATCCCTTGCATCAGTCGCCGGTGAGACATATATAAAATAATAATAAAATATTATCAATTATCATTGACATCAGTCACTGGTAGAAGAATAAGAGGTGACAGAATCACTCTTGCTCTCATAATGGAAACAGCAGCATTCCTCTGGCAGAACAATTATCCACAGCACAAGTTTCTAGATAATTCTTAAATAAATAACTGATTGAATCCTTGGCATTAGTTACCAATGATTCCAATAACCTAACTTTAAATTGGTGTTCAGCCAATAAACCTTCACTAATTAAACACTTAAATTAACCTTGGCGTAAATTTCTGATAAATTTTTCTTTTTTTAATTTTAATATTTAATTGTTTATTATTAGCTTCTAATTGCCAGTAATCAAAGTACTAAGTCGCTGTTGGGATTTATATTGACAAATACATACTGGTGGAATCATCAAAATAGCTCAACCCAACCTAATGGGGAGCACAAATTGGTTATTTATCATTAAATATCATCAAAATGTGGTATTAGTCAAATGCCAAGATCAAATAACATCACCCTCAAATTTTGATGATTATGGGAGGAATCCATCTGATTAAATTTTTGACAAACTTATTGTCCAAAGAAAAATTAAAGTAAACTCAGATACACAATACATTTTTTATTAAATTAATAATTAAATTGTCTCATTATATTATTTTTAGCTTTAGCAATCATTTGCAATATCAGTTTTAGCTATCTATATATAGATAAACCATTAAACCATTTAGCTAAAACTATTGAATATGCCAAATCAAACAAATACCAACTGCTTTATAAACCCAAACTAAACAAATCAAAACAACAAAAAATACCAAAATTTTACTAAAACCAAATAACTTAAAATTAACCAATCACAAATTGCTTACTAAAAATAAATAATATTATTAGTCAAATTAAAACCATCAATCCTTGGCAAAACTATTGAAACTATCAGATCAACCAAATATCAAACTACTTAGCCATAACAATATATCAATTGTGATTAAAAAATTAAGGTTTTTACTTGTTACATTTAAAACTTTTATTTTACTATAAAAATAATAGTTGTACAAATTAAAAACTTTTGTAGGTGCACACAACAACTTTTCAAAGTTTCATTGCAATTTAATAAATAGTATAAAATTGCAAGTTTTACAAACAAAGAAACAAAAAACATGCTTTTTATATAGATAAATATAAGATAGTGTCAGGATTCACCCTAGTGTGTGGGAAGCCTCGTCACTGGGCTTGCAACAAAGCTCCTTATTTAGGCAATTTTAGCATATATTTATTATATATTTAGCAATTTATACTTTATCAGAATTAAGGCCTAAGGTTTATCCTTTTTTTACATAACACTTAACAGTTGATAACAACAAAATTCACAGTTAAATGAATTCAAGATGAATCACCTCATCAACGCTCCTCTGGGTAATAATATTGTGAAGAATACCCAAACCAACATAATATCATCTTAATATTAAGCCTGAGTTTTTATTCAACGTGTAGTTACTCTATTCATGCTATTAACAATCTTATGTCACACTAGTCTACCTTCAATATCTGTTGGGTTTCTTATGGTAGATAATGGAAATCACTTAACTCTGTTACCATTATTAATCTCAGTCCTGCTCTCAATGATGAATCCTGATCTAATCCAACTAGGAACCTGGACTGTGTAAGTACTTCCTACATTTCTGAATCTATTTCTAAATTTAAATGTGGTATACGCCTATCTCTCATCATCTAGAATATCCCTTAATTTATTTTATCCTATTCTTGATTCTATTCTGATAATATCTAAAGTACCATATAATTCTTAATAGGTTATACTTGATCTATTGATCTTTCTTTATTATATTTTGCCTAGCTATATTAGAGATTGACTGCATGTCAAGAAGATATTTGCCTAAGCAATGACTTCTATTACACCATGAGATTGCCTAGCTTTTTCTAGAGAAATTTCTTGTCTCAATGGCAGTAATTTTTGCCTACTCAAGTAGCAGAGATCACTGTTGCACATTTGCCCTTACAGCTGAACAAGAAGAATGTCTAGGTCAAGTTCAGCCAAAAAAGGGAAATGTCAGCCATTTGCAATTATCCAAGGATATTATGAGTGATTTTAATAATAATGACGACAAAGCTATTGGAGAAATTGGACAAAAGTCCTTGGCTGACTCTCAGTGGAACCCCGTTAATTGGGGTAACACAAGTTTGAAACCTCTATGGGCACCAAATATAAAATCAAATGGTCAGATTACTCCGACCACATGATGGACTTTGGGGTTACCATCAGAAGGCAATCCTCCCACCACCCCAAAGTCCTTAACTGCACCTACGCAGGGACCCCCCTTTTAAAGGCTTGGTGGGGGTCCCCCAAGGAGCAAGAAATTTCTCAGGTGGTGATTGTCTCAAGTTCTTAAAAACGTTACCTCATGGGTACGTTCTGGACAATCACAAGCCCTCTTCTTTTATCCCACTGCCCGATGCAAATTCCTGAGTTATAAATTCTATTTCAGCATATTACCTAAAACTTGGAAGCATCAAGGCTATTCCAAACTTATCCCTAAATTCCCTCCGACTTCCAAAAGTAGTATAAATACTAAATGGTTAAAAAATCCGAAGGGATTTTCTTTTTGCTTACCCCAGTGCTCCTAATAAAACTATAAAAACTCAATTTTATAGTAGCATTTAGTTATATTTTTTATTTTTATTAAAAATCTTTGTGGGATCTACCTGCGTTAGCACCAGCGAGCACCTAAATATCTGGATTCCTACAAAATGGTGCTCACTACAGGGGTCCCCTGTACACCAAACCTCGTTGCTCTTGAAAAGCAACTAACCAGCGCTTTGTCCCACATTGAGGAGCTAGATCAGCGCCCTACATACTCCCCATTAAGGAGAAGTTCACCCCTGGTGAAGGGAGCATTTCTACCTTCCTATACGTTTATGAAGCTGCTATGGATGGCGCCACAGACATGCAAAAAGTGCACCACATCCTTCCTTGTTTAAGTCGTCTAGCACAAGAGATGATAGTCCCTAACCTGAACCCTTCATACACTTGGGCAGAGGTGAATGAAGCTCTTCTGGCTGAATTTGGGTCCAAACAGAGTCTAAACAGGGAAAAAATGCCTTTATGCGCTTTAGTATGTTGGAAGGTGAATCAACCATTGCCTTTGCTAAATGTTTTTACCTCACTATGCAAAGGTTGACCACCTCTAACATGCTTACCCTTGATGATGCCATCGCCACCCTGTTAACTGGGCTAGCCTCTAGACCATCTCTAGCCAGACATATCGTTTCAGTAAAGCGCCACTTTAAAAAACTCCACAACATTAAAGAGGCTTTGTTTAAAGTAGCCAAATAATAAGTATGGGCTAACACAAGTGACGCTGAGGTGAAATCTTCAGCTCTCACCATTGAGGAGCTACTGCTTGTTGAGCAGTTGGGAGTGCGTTCGCCTGTGCCTATCCTCCCTACAAAAGCTGCTCCCTCACCCTGTAAAGTTTTAACATCCATATGACCGCATAAGATCATTGACGCCTCTGTACTTTCTCTTCCAGTTAAGCTGGAAAATTTTTCTTCTAAGGCTACCCAATCCTCTGTAGCCTTCCCCCTACCTCCATCTCTGCTTTACCCATTGTTGCAAATACTCTTGGGGAGGAATCTAAGGGGGTGTTGCGATTCCAATATGACTGGATGATAAGCCCTAAATTAATATAACAGAATGAATGGAATCTGCTGAAATTGAACTGGTACTGGTAATTTAAGCGCTTTGAAATGAGGCATTTGGCAAATTGAGAGGATTTATGCTGAGATTCAATACAAATGAGAGTAATTCAAAAAGGGAAGCAGAATAGAAGAGTACCAAGCCAAGGACACATCTGGCTGGGGGAACCAAGGTATAAAGAGTCTGATGGAAGATAAAAGGGTTTAGAGGTTTTTATGAAAAGGAAGAGCGCAGATAAAGTCTGCAGTTATATTATAATAAAGGTGAAAATAAGGGGCGATAGCTTCATAAATATTTTAATAAGTTTATTATATAGTTGGCGATCTTCATATTATCCAATTTGGTTGCTCAGTGGCTCATACCCTGTGAAAAACCAACTCAGTGGAATCAAGACCAAACGCCAAGAATTAACAGTGGTGCTCACTACAGGGGGCTACTAAGCAACTATAGTTGGAAGAAACCAAAAAGCCAATTACTCTACAATGATGAGTCCTCCTCCATTCTGACAGCAAACCAGCTTGCAGAATATAATCAAAAGCGTTCTTTTGCAAATACAAGCTGTGGAACAGCACCAGAACAAAGAAATGGGAGTCCGCCAAAAATTGCAACAACAATATGAAACGCTGCAACAGGAAATTCAATTGATCAACAAACAGTTCATGAAGCATACCAGAGCTTGGGGAATGGTGCAGTCAGTGGAAATTTGGAGAATGAACGTTATGACTCCACTAACAAATATTCTTCCAGTGATGACATGTATACCCCGCGCGACACTACTTCCTTTGAGTTCATCACATCAGATTTTAGCTTAACTGGCTGGCAAACCAATGCGCCTGGTCCCTGCTGCAGAAGTGTGAAGCAAGGCGAAGCCGTGTGAATTGAGAACTTACCTCCTTTTAGTCATGATGATACCTACATGGGTATTTTAAGCGATTTTAATTTGCCACAAAAGGGGTTTCTGATCAATGTAAAGCGAAACTGTTGCTGTCTGCTATTGATGTAGACAGCGCCAATCAAGTTATTTGCTACCTCCCAAAATAGTTTGGCATCCTATGAAGAAATTAAGGCGATTATTCTTCATTTGTTCAGGGGTGCGACCAAAATGGCCCAATGAAAAGCCAATTTTATGACTATACAATTTAACCAAGATGAGACCCTGTCGGATTTTGCTGAACGTTTCTCAGCGGAAGCACATGTACTAATCAGAGCCAACCTTTTTTCGCTGAGGATATGGGTATTGCAATGATGGCTGCCGTCAAACCATATCAGAAACTATCTAACACTATGTCTCACATGTTGGACAAAGGAGCAGGACTTATTCAGATCATAAATACTTTACACCAACTATCAGCCACAAACAGCGCCCCTAATATAGCCCGCCAACCTTCTGTTACCTCCACACCAAAGAATTTGCAGTATGAACTACAGCGGCTATGCTATCATCTGATGGAACGTATTTGTTCGCCATACCATTCTGTGAATTCTTTCCAAACTAGATATGATCTGCTGGCTCAATACTTGCTTCCAATGCAATATACTGGAGGGGGCATTATGTGGCAAACTGCCCTAATCAAATACAATTGGCTGTGTTACCAACTGAGGAGACCCCGCAGGGAAAATCTCGAGAAGAGTAGAGACGGGACACTCCTCCTCTGCTATGTTTAATCCACTTGTCCCTAACAAATCCCTCAATCCAAATTGGGAAGAATCCTAAACTCAATCGGATGAATTAATATACCAACAGCTTCCATCAGGAATCTCTGCTTCTGGGTCCCAATGTATAGATTCACCCTCAAACTCTGTGTTTCACCAGCAAGTGCTGAAGCCATATGCGTGGAAGATCTTGGAATAGACTGGCACAAGTATCAAGTATCCATCGATGGCTGCTACTTCTTTGGTAGGAGTCCACAATGCCATTCCAGTGGGAAAAATCATTAATGAGTACCCACAGGTCAGCTTGACATCTCCTCTTTCTTAAGTAACAGTAAGCTCTTGGATGTACACGCAATAAACATTGATGGTTCCTTTTACTCAGAATGTACTTATTGTGACATTTTCATCCAAAATACAAAAATCCAGGCTATCATCGATACTGGAGCCCCAATGAACATAGTCTCTACCCAGTTGGTGGCTAAGCTCCTGCTCAAACCGGATGTGGATTATCAAGTAGTATATGTAACTGCGGGGACACATAGCACTGTATCTGAAGGTGCTTATAGTGCGTTGCCCTCATGATTCAGGTCCATCCAGGCTTCCGCCCCGGCGGTGGTTCTGCCAAACAACAATTATGACATGCTAATTGGTGCAGCATTTATGAGGAAATTTGGTGTTGTGATAGACATGGCGGAGGAATCCCTTTACATTTTAGGACAACAGATTCCTGTTTATTTTACCTTATGTGGGATCCTAATGGACTCATTCCATTCTAGTTAAATCAACCTAGCCTACAGCGATGGAGTAATCCCCATGCACTATTAATGACTGAAGCAACAGACTAGGATCTTTCCCAGCCAGATCTATGAATACAAGGGGATTCTGCTTTGAGCGGCTAGCAATTGTAGTATACCATCTGGGCACCACTGCATAGTAGGAACTGAGCTCGAAATTGATATCCCAAAAGGGCTTTTTGGTGAAATCATGGTGTCTTACCAACACTCTCAGCTTGAGCCACATGTGGCTCCAGGGTTTCTGCTACCTGGGAATGGAGAAGTGAAACTGCTGCTCGCAAATTTACAAAAAGAGACCATAACAATCTGGTGGCACCAAGTGGTGGCGTACTTACACTTTTCCCCTATAGAAGAGGTCCGCTGTATCCATGATTTTGGCTCGTGGGAGAGTTTCAGATTGCCAACAAGCTCTCCACTAAGCATATTGACCGTGGTTCCATGGGAAGCGCTGAATGGACTATCAATGGAACAACAAGAACAGGCTATGGCATTATTTGAAAAGTATCGGGATATTTTTGCATCTGATGATCATGATCTGGGGTGCGCTCAAGGGGTGGTACATTGGATAGATACCGGGGATCACCCTCCCATTTGTTCATGACCTGTTAGACATTCTAAAGCAGTGGAGGAAAAAGTTTCCGATGAGGTGGATAAAATAATACAGCAAGGGATGCTAGAGCCATTAAAATAGTCTGTGGGCATCACTGGTGATCATAGTAAAGAAAAGAGATGGCTCAAATTGGGTGGTTATCAACTATCACAAACTCAATAACGTAATAAAGAAGTATTCCTACTCTCTTCCATGAATTGATGATGTGTTAGATCAATTAGGAGGAGTAAACTATTTCTCAGCCATGGATCTGATCTCATGGTACTTGCAGATTGAATTGCTCTCAGCAGAACAAGAAAAATGTGCCATCATCACATCAAAAGGGTTATTCCAACCTACTTGCATGCCACAAGGGTTGTGCAAAGCCCTGGATACATTTCAGCATGCCATGGATACGATTCTAGATGATTTAAAGTTGTCCTGCGTTTTAGTCTTTCTTGATTATATCAAGATGTTCTCACGGACGTTTACTGAACACCTTGGTCATTTGGAACAAGTGTTTCAACGCCTCGCTGCTGCTAATATCAAAATCAAGCCTCGAAAGTGCCATTTCTTTAAAATGCAATTGGAATACTTAGGGTTCATCATGGATTCAAATGGGCTTAAACTGCAGCTGGCTAAAGTGGAAGCAATAAGTAAGATGACCTGCCCAGGTAGCAAGCAGGATATTCAGGTGTTTCTAGGGGTGTTTGGGTATTACCGCCAATTCATTCCCATTTTCAGTTGCATTGGGGCCCCACTTTTTGAATTGCTGAAGAAAAATGCTTCCTTCAATTGGATAGAATGATGCCAGAATGCTTTTGATGTATTGTAAACGGCGTCAGCAAGCGCATCCATATTGCAATATCCAAATCTTGACAAATAGTTTATAGTGCAAACAATGCCTCTCTCTCCGCTATAGGGGCATTATTATCTCAGCAGGATGACGATGGCATAGAACATCCTGTCACCTTCTGTAGTCGAAGTTTGAGCTGTCACGAACAAAACTATACCATTACTGAGCGAGAATATTTAGTGGTAATTTATGCTTATAAACAGTTTTGTGTATACCTGCATGGGGTACAATTCTGAGTTGTAACAGACCATGACCCCTTGCGTTGGTTGCAGAATCTGCATGAGCCAGAAGGGCGACTCGCACGTTGGGCATTAAAGCTCCAAGCATATGATTTTGAGATTGTACACCGCCCTGGAGCTAAACACCAAAATGCGTATTGTCTCTCTAGGCTGCCAACAGTCACAATCTAGCGGATCTAGCTGACATAATATATGAGAAGATGGTGGTAAATAAATACCAGGATGAGCCGCCGCATGTGATCAAGGTGCTAGATGAACTTAGGGCGGATACCTTTCTATGTGAAGGAGAACTATATAAGCGGAATGGTGACCAGACGTTGAGTTTCCTTAAGCCTTCGGCCCAACCTGCAATAATTATGGATGCTCATTGGGCTGTAGGCCACGGAGGGTTGTAGAAAATACTAGAGATGTTGCAATCCCAATACTACTGGGAGAGCATGCATTATGAAGTATTGGAAACAATTTGTTGTCATCGGTGTCAAGTGGAAAAAACCATTCCATAAGAGAACCACATATCAGCTGGTCAAACCCTGGTTTGCTTGGCATACCGTTTCAATTGATGTAGTAGGAACTCTGCCAACTAGTACCGATCAGTCTAAATATATTATTGTCACCATAAATTATATGACTCGATGGGTGGAAGCCAGGGCCATCAACAATTTGGGCGCGGTTACTACTGCCAAATTCATCATGGAGTGTGTTATACAGCGACACAGCTGCCCGCAATTCATTTTAATGGATAACAGAACCAATTTCACCTTGCACATTCTACCAAAGTTGAATGAGATGATGGCAATCTGTGGGGTTTTGACCACCCCATATCATCCAGAATCTAATGGAATGGTGAAGCGGGTTAAATGAACTTTGGTGAACATCCTCCATAAATTGGTAAATGATCGACCCTCAGAATGGAGCGCCCTCCTACCCACAGCAGTATTCGCATATAATATCAGCTATCATTCAGCCACTGGTAAGAGCCCATTTCAACTTCTGTATGGTTGACATCCAGCTCTGCCTGCCTTACTATATTCGTGTGTAGTAGACACTGGTGGGGTAATCCTCAGCGATATCTAAATCAACTCATGGATACTTTGATCAAGTTAAGAATAGAAGCCTACTCCACCAGTTTAGCAAAGAAAATTCATGACCAGGCGGCTGACCAGAAGCGCTGGAGTGGTCTTCCGTTGTTCGCTGTAGTAGATTACGTTTTATTCTATGATCAGCATGGATTCAGACGAAAAAATAAGCTCTCCAACATTTGGGTTGGCCCATTTAAGATTATTGAGAAGACTGGCATGGATGTCTACACAATTAAGGAACCTGCTGGGGGTCAGGTTATCAACTGAGTCCACACAAAATTCCTTCAAGTATACAAACAGTAAGAACTTATCATCCAGTCAAGGAGGGGATAATGTCATTATTCCAATATGACTGGTTGATAAGCCCTAAGTCAATATGGCGGAATGAATGAAATCCGCTGGAATCAAACTGGTACTAGTAATTTAAGTGCTTCTGAAATGAGGCATTCAGCGAATTGAGAGGATTTATGCCAAGATTTGATACAAATGAGAGTAATTCAAAAAGTGAAGCAGAATAGAAGAGTACCAAGCTGATGATGCATCCGTCTGGGGGAACCAAGTTATAAAGAGTCTGATGGAAGATAAAATGGTTTAGAGGTTTTTACGAGAAGGAAGAGCGCAGATAAAGTCTGCAATTATATTATAATAAAGGTGGAAATAAGGTGCGATAGCTCCATAATTATTTTATTAAGTTTATTATATAGTTGGCAATCTTCATATCATCCGATTTGGTTGCTCAGTGGCTCATACCCTGTGTAAAACCAACTCGGTGGAATTAATACTAAATTCTAAGAATTAACAGGGGGTTATGATGATGTTGGCTATTACAAATTGGGAGCTCCTGCGGAAGTATAAGTTCCTGATCTTTGAATGCTGGATAAGTAGATGAGACCACCATACCTGAGGAGATGTACCTCAGTCAAATTCTAGGGTGTCTTAAAGTGATTGACACAGCTAGTGGTGGTGACCAATTCTTGGCTGTCTTGATTCTCCATCTTCAGCGGGTTCTTCCCATGAAAACTATTGTGGATAACTATCCAGAGACTGCTCACAAATTAACCTCCACCTTTCAGCTTAAGGAGGTCTTAGCTTTGGCACCTTAATATAAAGGAACTCTCACAAAAGTTAAAGTGGCTATACAAAAGTCTGAATTCTGGCCATTTTGGATACTGGGTCCCTGGTTAACGTGATCTCCATGAAGCTTATTAAGAAGTAAAGCTAGCACCTAACTTGGAGTATACACAAGAGTTTAGAACCGCTGGCCCAAATAATACCCATGCAATTGGGGCTACTCTTCCCTTTCCATTCACATTGGGAAACTCATTTTATCAGCCCCTGCTATAGCTTTAGACAACAACGCGTATGATATGCTCATTGGCACTTAGTTTATGATTGAGTATGAGGGAATAATAAACATGAAGCAAAGATACCTTTCGTTACTAAACTATTAAGTACCATTAGTTCTATCTGACAAAGAACCCAGCTAGCACAAATACTCTTGTATGATTGAATACCCTTTCTCAGCTAGGACTTTATCTTACTCCACCTTGGTATGACACTAAGAAATTGCCTGATTCAGTGGATGCAAGGGATGGCATCCCTTTCTATGCTGCAGATGAGGTATTAATCAAACCTGGGGAACAACGCGTGATTGAAACTAAAATCACAATCCAAATCCCACACCACTGCTTGTTGCATATCAGAAGTATTGATGGCGTTAGCCCCTCAGAGCCTAGGGTATTTTCTGGAGTACTAGACCTATCCTGCTAGAGGCCTATTACCCTTTTACTGGGAAACATCACCAGGAAAGACATTATCATTTTGAAATACCAGGAGATTGGCCGAGGCTTTCTACTTCCAGTGGAAGATATTGAACGTGTCAACTCCGTTGGTGCTATGGCTGATTTGGGTTTGCCTACGGATAACCTGATGTGCACTCTACCTAATGTTCAAATTTTGTATGAGTTAACCCCAGTCGAATTGGAAAAGTTCATACTTTATTAGATGAATATAGTGACATATTTTCTAAATCAGACCATGACTATGATCATATGAAAGGCTGGTGTCACTCCATCGATGTGGGTAAAGCTTGAACTATTTGGTCAAAACCCTACCAGAAGTCAAAGGTTAAAGAAGAGCTAATGAGGACAGAACTCCAGCAATTGCTAGATGCATGATTGTTAGTACCTTCACAAAGCCCTTGATCTTCCCCTCTGTTGCTCATTAAAAAGAAAAGGGGGTCATTGGATAGTCATGGACTATTGAAAATTGAATAATCTTACAAAAAAGGATAGTTATTTAATCCCCTGTATTGTTGATGCCCTGGCCCAACTCTCTGGCGCCAACTTCTTCTCCGCCATGGACTTGACTAGCGGCTATTATCATTTGGACCTTTCCCCTGAAAATCAGGAGAAATGTGCTCTCATTTGTAGACAGGGCCTTTTCCAACCAACCCGATTACCACAAGAGTTGTGAAATGCACCTGCATCTTTTCAGCGGGCGATGAACCATATTCTTTGGGACCTGAAGTTAACTTGTGTCATCATATACCTTGATGATATCACAGTGTTCTCCCATACTTTTAACAACCATCTTGATGATCTAAAGGAGGTGTTTTAAAGGTTGTGTAAGTCAAATATTAAGTTGAAGCCTTGAAAATTTACCTTTTTCCAAATTAGATTGGATATCCTAGAACACTCCAATTCCTGAAAAGGAATCCAACCCTTGCTAGATAAAGTTGAAGCGATTTTGAAAATGCCTCCCCCTAAGAATCTGCAGGATATTCAGGTATCTCTAAGGATGATGGAGTATTACCATCAATTTATCCCCAGTCTGCCCAGCTTAGCAAACCATTCTTTTTTTATTGATAAAGAATACCCCTTTCTATTGGGGGAGCTCGACAGAAGGCCGCTTTTGAGATGTTAAACAGTTATTACAACAACGTCCTATCCTAAGACACCCAGACTACAATAAACCTTTCATCCTGTTTACTGACGCTTCAGAAAATGCCTTTGGGGCCATCTTATCTCAACTAGATGAAAATGATGTAGATCATCCAGTATCCTATTTTAGTAAAATGCTTTCAAAAGTGGAACGTAATTATAGTGTTACTGAGAAGGAGTGCCTTGCCATTTTGTTAGCTGTGAAGCACCACCGCCCCTTTTTATATGTGACTGCCTTCACTGTGGTTACTGACCACACTTCCCTAAAGTGTTTACAGAACATGAAGGACCCTACTGGCCGGCTAGTACGTTGGACTCTATAGATCCAGCCTTACAAAACGAAAATAGAACCCCATGCTAGATCTCATCACTTGAATGTTGATGGGTTGACTTGACTGCCAGTCCTTCACTTGGATAATAGTGAGGTGGAGAGGTTACATGACCTTTTAATGACCCCCAATGATTGGAGGATGAGGATGAGACTGTATAGAAAATGTTAGCCCAACACTCCTGTAACACTAAAGTGGAGAACGGAAAGTTGTAGAAGCAAGTGGTGACAATATGGCTGCCCTACCTTCAGCCCTCAGAACGTGTACCTGTTCTCCTTTAAGCTCATTCCACTATAGGTCATGGGAGGCCAAGGAAAACTATTAGTGGATCAAGGATCAGTACTATTGGGGGGTTTGATGGAAGCTATTGTTGATGACTTGAAAGCTTGCTTTACGTGTAAAAAACAATCCAGTTTCAAGACTCAATAACAGTATCAACCCATTACTTCTCAACAACTGTTTCAAACCATCAATTTTGGATGTAGTGGGTTCCCTTCCACAGACTACTAGTGGAAGCAAATTTATCCTAGTAGCTATTGACCATTTCACCAAGTGGGTGGAAGCCGTAGCTCTCCCTGCCCAAATGGCCAAGGCAACTGCCACCTTTATACATCAACACATTTTTACATGTCATGGCTGCCCTCAACTACTACTCTGTGATAACGGGAGAAGAATATCACCTCCAGAGTATCAAAATCCTGGCCACATCTATGAGAGCCCAACAACTGCTCTCAGCTCCATATAACCCTCCACCAATGGGACTGTGGAGAGAGCAAATGGAACTCTGGTTTCATTCTTTGAAAAATGGCATCCTCTGATCCTCTTCACTGGGACCGATATCTACCCAGTGCTCTTATGGCTTACTGGATTAGCTATTATTAATACTAAAAATATCCCCATTTCATGTTTTGTATTAGTGGGAGCCAGGCATACTTGCCCTCTTAGTCAAAGATGTATTTTCCTCTAGAATTGATGACCCAAATAAGGTCATGAAAAGATTTACTTAGCGCATCATTCAACTTCAATCTGAAGCTATGGCAAATTTAGCAAAAACAGTGACAAAAGAAGGGCAGGCTACCAATGATTGCCAAACCCCCTACCTACTTTCAAAGTGTCTGATATGGTATTTTACTACCATAACTGAATCACTCTCAAAAGCGGTAAGCTTGGATCAATTTGGGAGGGTCCCTTTACCATTATTTACAAGAGGGGAAACGAGTATTCCATAAAATCGCTAGCTACTGGTATTACCATTAATCGCGTACATGGCCATTTCCTATGGCCATAATCTCCCCAACATTCTTGAGGGGGCGATGTTGGACATTTGCTCTCACAGCTGAACAAGAAGAATGTTTTATGTTGAGTTCAGCTGAAAAAGGGTTATGTCAGCCATTTTCAATTATATGAGGATATTACAAGTGAATATCTTTTATTTATTCAAGGTAAGCCAACCAGGGGACAGACATTACCAAAATAGAGAAAGTATCAACATGAAACCTGAGCAGGGTCAACTCTGTCATAGAAAGTTTTTTTTCACCTCCAGATCGGGACTCAGATTTTTCTGGTTACATCATAGGTAAGGTTTTCGTGTTATTATACCTACTAACCGCCAATAGCTTCCTTTGGCTGGCACCCTGATCAATGTGTGAAGGGTGGGAATCAAACCCACAACCTTCAGGTTGGTAGCTGTACGCCCTACTGACTCGCCTTCCACCCCCTAGGATATTACAAGTGATTATAATAATAACAATGACAAAGCTATTGGAGAAATTGGCCAAAAGTCCCTGGCCAACTCTCAGTTGAACCCTGTTAATTGGGGTAACATGAGTTTAAAAAGCTCTACAGGCACCAAACATAAAATTGAATGGTCAGATTACTCCAACCACATGACAGACTTTTGGGGTTACCATTGGAAGGCACTCCTCCCACCACCCCAAAGTCCTTCACTGCACCTACGCAGGGACCCCCTTTTAAAGGCTTGGTGGGGGTCCTCAAGGTGCAAGAGATTTCTCAGGCAGTGATTGGCTCGATTTCATAAAAATGTTACCTCACAGGTACATTCTGGCCAATCACAATTTCTCTTCTTTTTCCCCACTGCCCTGATGTAAATTACCAAGTTATGATATGCTATTCCAGCATATTACCTAAATTGGAAGCATCAAGGCTATTCCAAACTTATCCCTAAATTCCCTCTGACTTCCAAAAGTAGTATAAATACTAAATGGTTAAAAAATCTGAAGGGATTTTCTTTTTGCTTACCCCTGTGCTCCTATTATAATTATAAAATCTTAATTTTATAGCAGCGTTTATTTTTATTTTTATTTTAATCTTTGTGGGATCCAGCGGCATTAGCACCAGCGAGCACCTAAATAGCTGGATTCCTACAATCACCTTGATAATGCATATTTCATCAAGTGATTCCCAAGGGAGAGAAAGTACCTAGGAGATTCTGCTGGTGCTACTAATGACTAGTAACTGTGTAGCCTTTGAAGGAACTGGCCTTTATATTAAGTGAAAACTCTATAAGGTAGGTAGATGAGATAGGACTTATGAGCTAGTTTAGATTGTAGATAATAGCAATAAAGGTACTTAGTTTAATTTAACTTAGTTAAATAATTGTACTTAGTTTATTCTTTTACTTAAGCATTTAAAATAAGTCATTTATAAACTCCAAGCATGAAAGCTAATGTAATAAAAATAAATTTATAAATAAGTCACAATGGGAATGGAGCACCCAACCATCCATATTATTAACTCTGTCCTAACAATCATGCTACAACTCCTTATAATAAAAATAAATTTATATAAAACAAAGATATATACTTAAATGTATAAATTGAATGAAATAAATTAAATAAATAAATAAATAAATAAATCAAACTCACAAACTAATTTAATTGATTTAAACAAAATAGATGACAAAAGAGATTGATCCAGGAAAAAACATGTAAGTATAACTTAACTTTATGATTGCTTGTTTATTAACTGGATCAATGATATAGTGTCTTTGGAGAAAACCAAATTATGTCTGTCTTTTTGTTTTTGTGTGTTCATTAGATCAACAGTATAGTGTCTTTGGCAAAGATAAAAAATGTTTGGTTGCATGTGTGTCCACAATTTCATAAGTCTAATAAAGCTAAATTTTCTTAAAAATTTGATTAATAATTTTTTTTGAACTACATACCTTTATTAATATAAATAAACAACAAAATAAAAGCATGAGGGATCACAAAAAAGATGTATTTTTGTCTGGTGAAAGACTAGAAACAGATGCTGCTAGCTGTGTAGCATTGCCAACTATTCCTGGTTAGCAACCATCATTACTAACCATAGTTCAAATGACATCAGGCTTATGCGCCATTTAATTTTCAATATAAATGTTGATTCATTGCGTTTGACAAGTGACCTGGGTGTGAAAGCCAATCATGAGGCTAAAAAATGTCCAGGAACAAGGAACAAAAATTTAGAGATCCACTTGAATTGTTCATAGAAAATTTGAATTATATTATGCACCATTCTCATGTAAGGGGGCTTTCATAGCTCAATTGCTTAGACACAATCACTGAGTGTATGATTATATGCAATAATGGTAAAGGAGGGCTCAGAGTTGTATCATCTGATTTCTTGCATCTTTGAAAAAAATGTCTTGAGAGTGGTTTAAATCTGGCAGCTACTGCTGCTGGATAGCAATTGTCTCATAATTGACCAATATTATTTAAGAATACTGCATTTAAAATAGTGGTGGGCGATATCTGCCTCATGTTGGCACACACTGGGAAATCTTTATAAGGTTACCTCAGGCTGCAACGTTTGCCTGTTGGTACCTGGTGAAAAATTTGCCAGGTGGCTGAGCACTGGCTGGAGGTTGATAGTTTCTTATTGAGGCTTTCAACCAACTCCTCAAGATTATAGTTTGTATCACTCCCTCCTCTGCCCAGTCATTAAGGATTAAGGGGTGAGAAGTTGAATTTGACAGCACTTTCAGGGGGTGTTTCAACAGCAATTAGTAAATTATTGTAAAGGATTTGAATTTCTCTGTCAGCAAACTAATTTCATTCTTGCTCTGCTCCTCCAATATTGTAGAATCAGACATTGCTGCCATTTTTGGCTTTGATGTCCTGACAAATTTTATCTTTGTCCTGCGGCACATGTGCAAATGACCAACTTCACAACCTCACGGCCCAGTGCATAGTCTCCAATAATGGGTTCAGTGACGCAGGTAAGGCAATTGGGGGTTGGCAACATCCTCTCCCTAAGAGATCACAACGTTATTGATTCTGGGATCCCTTGGACTCAAGCCTAGTTAATACCCCATGAAAGCGCAGAGCAGCGCAGATGAAACTGCAACATTTGGAAAACGTTTTGGCCTAGATCCAATAGAAGTACTTCAAATATAGTAGGTTCATACCCTCTTTGCGTCTGTTCTTGAACAGAACATCCAATTTAATTGGTGCCGCATGGGTTTAACCACAGGAAGGTGCGGATGAGAATATGATCTTACCTTCAAGCATGGACTCAGTGGTAGAATGTGGGCCACATAACAGAGTTTTGAAGTATAAAAGCATTAAGCACCTGAACCTTCCATTTGAGATTCAAGCAAGCATATTTTCAGTAAGCCATCTGGCCTGACGTAATGGAAAGCAAAATTTTAATCACCACAATTGTCAGACCTATTTTGGTGAGAAGAAAAACCCAAATACTTTAATGTTTGTGTGGGCTCCAAGGGAGTGAGACCTGATGATAGAGGAAATGTGGCTGCCCTATCTCAACAATTAACGTCATATATACATTATTTTTTTGCTTTTGAACCCAGTTGGTAAAGGGAAAGGACTTTTTCAAATCCTTTAAGGTTGCTTTCAGAACTTATTTCCACTGCTATGTGATTTGCAAATGCTTGCATCCTGTGTGGCCTTGTTTGGGGTGGCTGATGCCCTGCAGCTTTGCCTCTGCTGCTTTCAAATGGATTTTCACTACAAAGTTAAATAAAATTGCGGACATGAGATTGCCTTGGCAGAGGCCCTGTCCAATTGGAATTGATTACATCAAGCTGTTAGCTAGGATGACCTTAGTATCATGGCCTTTGTATAGCATATCTATACAGGTGATAAAGTGGGTGAGGATTCTGATGGCGTTCATTACCACCTGCAAGAATGGCAATGCTACTCAATCATAGGCCTTCTCCAAGTTTAAAAACATTAGATAGCCATTATAGATCTGCTCACGTCCTGCATGGCGTTTTAAACTTGATGGATACTTTCCCAGATAGTTCGCCCCTTGATGAATTTATTTTAGGACATATGGATGGTCTGCGGGTGGTACACATCAGGTGGTTCATGAGGATTTATATGAGAATTTTATAGGTGGCATTTGACACTGCAATCAGGCGCCAGTTCTTATGGTTCCGCTAAGAGCCTTTTTTGTATAGCAGCACAATATGGGTTTCATGGCCTCTGAGATTTGACACTAGTGAGACAGGAAGTGGTTAAATAGATGGGAAAGTTTCAGTGCAACCCGGTCACAGATTGCATTTACCATTTCTACCTGCATGTTATTTAAGGCCAGGGGACTTATTTTTGGCACTTCCCTAAGTGCCCATTTTACCTTCTCCATAGTAATCTCAGCGGTTAGATCATGCTTTTCAGCAGGTGAGCACCCCTGGAACACAAGCTTAGCTAGGACAATTAGGGTTTTCATCACCATAATATTGGGGATTGCAAGAGTGGAAGAGATCACCATAAAACTGCTCAACTTCACGTTTGAATATGCTAAAGTTATTGGAAATAAAGCCTTCAGGTGTTACTACCTGGAAGATCTTGGCGTTGTTCCAGATTTCTTTGAGACTAGCTAAGATTTCCCTGGTCATTGTCCTTAACAGGCTTTAGTGACAGAAAATTTGCATTCTGTCATCATTTATTAACCTTTTTTGAAGGAGCATTTATACCGTTTATGCTCTTTCTGATACTCACGCCACCATTCTTTGCTGTCCCACTGCACTCACTTCAGGGTAGCCAGGGTATACTTCAGCTGTTTTGCAGCAGCAGTATATTTGCAGGCTTTGGTATTCTCATACTTGGAAACTATCCCACATAAGCTTATCTTTATTTTTTTACTGGTCAAGTGGATCAATGCCTGATTGCTGATCTAGGTATGCAACAATTTGATGGAACCCCATTTAAGCTGCGTGGTGCCAGTATGGGTCCCACAATGTAGAAAGGGATATCTGCCACTTCTAAGGTGGTAGGATGTCACCCAAATTTGTGATCAACTTACTATCATTTAATTGATCTCTGCATTAAAATGAGCCCTCACTATTTGAAGTAGACTTTCTGAGGTCAGACGAGATAAGGACATAATCCAGTTGGGAGCCACCTAACAGCTATCATTAGAATCATACTCCAACTATGTAAGGTTTGTGGGGTCATCATCCTCCTTATCTGTCATAAGACACATCCCCAATGTCACAAGGTATGTCAGCATAACATACGCTGTACTAGGGAATCGCCCATGGTCAGGAACATATCCTACTTGCTTTTTACCACCGGTTAAGGTTGCTTTCTATAACTTTAGTGGCATCAATTTGCAATTCCGTTAATAATTTCTAGAACTGTCTATTTTCATGGGGTTGGGTGACTCATATACTGCAATCACACAGAGAGTTTTCCAGTACTTTTTTCATGAGCCATAGTAACAAGGATTTTGCCGGAGTGACTCCTTATGAATTTCAAATCAATGTTTAGTTCAATGTAATAATCACCATGTGGTCTAACCAAAGCACCTGGCACTTAACTGAAGAGACCATGTGTGATGGGTTGGAGTCTCTGTTGGAACTTTAGACCATTTTATGCTGGATGTGCGCCCAAGTTTTAGATATTAAAAATTAAATAACTATGGTTATCAGTTTCTAAAACGGTGCATTTTCTCATCAATGTTTGTATGCCAGTCATCCCCCTAGCATTAGTGGTTGCAATAATTATTTTTAGCCACCCAACACATGCCTATGAGGTTTAATTGGATTGCGCATTAGATCTCAAATGAAAGTTGGTTTTTAAATGGTGGATGTAAACAAATTGGGGCGATGGGCTGGAGACAGATGCACGTGCAGTTTGTTGGGACTGAGATTTTGTTACTGGGAATGAAGCGTACTGGATAATCCATTGCCATCACAGTCTCCTTGTCTAATGATAGGGGAAAAAGTTTTAAAACAAAATGGGCCTCTGTTTTGGAGAAGGTGGGCGAGTGGCCGATTCAGCTTCAGTCCTCAATGAGCCTTTGTGATTGGCAGCGGTTGCCGACTGCCCATGCAAGTTGGTCTTGGTTTAAGCATGATGTGATTTTACCCTTTTTTCAGTCAACCTAATGGTTGGACTTATTGGTGGGTAGTTGTTCATCAGGGGGCTTATTATTCAGGGCCCTTTTCCTGATGACCTTTTCATAAGTTTTTTGCCCCACTTTTTGAAAATGTAGCTCTTCCTTCTCCAACCAATCCTCCTAGGCAAGATGTTCATGATTAGATGCTGGATATGTTTCCTCATCTATCCTTTATGTTTCCAGATTCATATTAATAAGTGTTCATCATCAGAATCTGAGAACTTTTCCCTTTTGCATGCCCACACTTCTTGGTGGTCAGCATCCATCTCCTGATGCTGGCGGTGCATATCTGTAAACTATGATAGGTTGCGCAGTATCCATTCCTTGGCTTTGGGGCGAAAGAAGACTCTGGACCTGATTTTGGTCATCCTACTGACAGGTCATACCTGTAGTCACAGGGCAATTTGTCTTTCTTGTGATGGCACTATGCTATCATATGTCTTATCTAGTGACAAAAACGACACACCTGTTTGGCATCTGCCTGTTCAATGTAGATCACCCGTTGGAGGCCTGAATATGGATAAATTTGGTAAAAACTAGTTTGTATGTCTTCATCCAGGGGGCGTAGGATTATACAGGTCTTCCACTCTATGGGGGCCAAGAAACTGGGCGATATAATCGCCATTGGATTGCCAAATTCAAAGACTTCACTGCAGTAAGATAGGCCGGTTTGAATTGCCTCAAGGAACCCTTTGTGGGCACAGTCAATTAGTAAGTTATCTAAAGTCACCCTTTTTTCTGTCTGGCTCGCGTAGTGGGTAAGGTTGGTGCACAGTTTGGAATCCTTATAATTTATTTCTACCTTCAACAGGTTCTTGTGGTCGAATTTGTTGGTAAGCAAAATGGAAATACATCAACATTCTGGTCCCCAATGGTGGTTGAAGTCACGCCGGATATTGTGCTGTCTAGCTCCTGCTAGATCATAACTATCAGATCTGAATATTCCTCCTACACAACAAGTTGTAGGTGGATACAGATCACATTATTAAGTTAGGATTTGGTGGCCTGGCGGTCATACAACTACCACTTTTAACAAGCAAATTGAGGTATCATGACTTCCAAAGTCTTCCCATGATTTCTCATAAGAGGTGGTCACAGAGCTATATGACTTCTTTTTAGCACCAGGTTTGGGAGCATCCGCTGGAATTTTCCCCTTTAAGGTCCAGATGATTGCTTCATCAAGGCTCAATTTTATGGGACAATAAACCCTGTACTTGATGCATATGGATAACCTATTTGTGGATGGTGCAGGCCATAGCCGCGCCAATTGTTAGGACTTGCCATCCCAATGCTTCAGTTGGAGAGAAGCTGAATTGATAACAGCTTAGTGAGGCATCAGAACCACATGCATCATGTAATTATAGGAGCACTTCAAGCGTAATGGCGCTCTGCTGACATTAGTCTTGCACAGTAACTCTGTTCCAGCCAGCGTTAGTTAACTTTCATTCTTCATCCGCTTGTAACTCTGATTTTCTCCATTGAAAGGCTTTTACAGATATAATCCTTTTGTGGAGTAGAAGGTGGAAAGAGAGGGCTTAGGGAATGAGTGTTTCCAGTCGATGAAAAGATTAACCTGAATTCTCATCTTGAGCCAATCCTGACTGTGTTCTTATAAATTCTGGGGAACGTCCCCTGTATGTCAATCAGGCCCTCTTCCCATTTCTGAGTAAGAAGGTTCTAAAGAGGGTGGATATACCCCTCGTTACCCATGGCAACCTCACCCACGTGGTAGATGAGAGCTGGGTAACAGCCCTCCATCTTTAGATCCCTTACCCAGTGCCCACACTCACCTCAGCAGAACTAGTACATCTGATCAGGGAAATTTGCTCCAAGATCGCCAAAATGAAGTCAATTGGTCCAAATATGAGTGGAAAAAAGCCTGATAATCAGAATCCACATAGTCAAAAAGGGACAAAGATTGATTTGTCAGTCAGAAATTGCTCAGTTTCAATTCAGCCAACACCATGATTGTCAAAATTAATCCCCTCTCAAAATCGTTGGGGATGATCCCTGACATGCAGGTAGTAGCATCAGACGCCATCAAAGAAAATTTCGAAACTCCCTTCCAGAAAATTAGGCATTGTGGCTGATGCAACGCTTTTGACCAAATTAATGGCCCAGCGACCAGACATGGGCAGGTTGGGCATCCCAAACTGTTCCAACAGCTGGGACTGCACCTACGTGGGGTGGCCCTGGGGTATTCCCGCTGCTTTTCAGGCCAGACAACATCACACCAACCTTCAAAAATGCAGTCAAGCCTTGGTTTGGACATTTGAGGTCAAACCAACAGCGACTCAGCCTGCCACTGAATTCTTTGATGTCAGTTCACAGTGAGCTTATCTGCCTCATTCCTGAACAATTTGCCAGTTAGGTCAAATTGAGGGTCTCAATCCCAGATTGTTCCTGCATCAATTGACCACTATTTAATCAGTTGCATTGCACTGGGAAAATAGTTGGTTGATTTTCTTCACTTTCCTTTACAATAAAATTTGCTTTAAAAACTATCAATCTTTATTTTATTAATATCCTTCTGGCCACATTCCTGATGGCTTTTCTCTGGTGGCCTGTCAGTCCTTATACTAAATGGGCTTTACCAGTACAGATGGTCACTATGGCCCCTACCATCGTCAACTGGATTCAGCGAGCTAGATACTTTTGGCAATTCAACCCTGTTATTACAAACATCCGCCAACAATATACTGGGATCTTGTGGCCTTACATCCACATTCTTCAAGTAAGATCCGCCCCATTGTCTCCCCAAATTGAACTAAACCCACCTGTTGGTGACCTGGTAGAAGCTATACCTGTGGTACCACCCCATGCAGCAAGACCACCAGTGTCTGGGGCTGTTTCTATTTGGTTCATTTTCAGGTTGCTGTTCACTATTGCCCTGCACCAACGGTTTATCATTTCCCAATTCCCAGCTCCATACAACGTCGTATGTGTGGCAATGTCTCAGGCATTCTGGCTTGCTTTTTGGGTGCTTACGCACCCTGACTAGCAGGCCAGTCTAGATTTCTTCTGCCGTTTTCATGACATAATCGACCAACCATTGTTTTCAGCCACTTCCACCCTGCTCTTTGAGGTGGGCGTCGCAGTGGTTACCATCTACCAAATGAACATGCAATCAGTAGTATGCTTTTTGTTGTTCATTTGGTCACTTTCCATATTTGTGGGTAGTATCCGCTCTACCTTGGAGAAACCTCTTCATGCTGGCAGAGCCTCGTGGATTACTAATTCTCCCCCTCCTAATAGCCCAGACGAAAGTTCATGTGTTCCTTCCCAAGAGATTGTAAATCAGGTTCTCGACACCCTCACTGAGGTGCAATTGCGGTTGGAAATTGCTCTTAACAACGCCGCTGCATTATCTCATGCCCAACATGGGGTCGCTTTATTGGACGCTATGGAAGGGGATGCCCGTCGGTGGGTTTGAGGTCTTCTGCACTCTTCCTCACAATCAGGGGATCCCACTTTGCTTATTGCCATTGTATCAGCTGCCTTAAAGCCTCCAGTGTCACACTCAGACCACCTATTCAGATTGATCTCTTCTATGTCCAAAGACCCTAGCTTGGCTTCTTTGATCTCTACCTTCCGCAAACAGGCTCCCACACTGGACCTCTATAATGATATGCTTCAAGCAATCTTTAGATCATGTTAGGATTCAGTTTCTGCTCAACACGAGGTTTAGTCCACCTTGAGAGGAATGGTAGATCAAATATGTACTGCCGCAAATACTATCAATGCCTCCCCTCACCATACTTCCCACCATCAAGGGGGAAATTTTATGATAGAATTAACCAATAATGACGTGGACACAGTTTTTACCTTCAAACCAGTGATAGTTTCGGCTTCTGAGCCCATAACCACTCCTGCGTTTGAGTTGGCTGATCCTGATTCACCTATAAATGAATCAGTAAAAGCCCAGATGGAGGAAGCCGGTTCTCAAGCCCTCGTACTTCCCAACTTTACTTCAGAAAAATCCTCTGATCTTCCCCCTGATTTGCCTGCCATTTCTTCAGTTGCAAAAGAAACTCCCAAATCTACCAATAAATGAAACTTCGCCTATTTATTATTACCTATGAAGATTAGTATTAGATCTCACCATGTCTCCTTTGAGGCCCTGGTGGATACTAGAGCCACGGGTAATTTCATGAGCATTAAGTTAGCCCAACAATTGGAACTGGACATGGACGTGGGTCCATCAGTGATGGTGGCTTCTTCAGCCTCCTAGACATTGTATATTGTCTGCCGGCCAGTACCTTTTTCAGTACACCAATCTAGCTTCTGCGATTAGTTTTCCACTATGACAACTTGGTGTTTCAGGTGATCTTAGGGGTTGGATGGTGGCGCTGACAACATGTCAAGATCCACCTGGAGTGTAACATGTTGTTGTTTGCTAATGATTAACTGGAGGGAGAATTCCCTTTAGTCGACACTCTTAAGAAAACATAAGGTCACAGTTCTATTACTTCCCTCATCTCGCCTGATGGCCTTCCGTCCAATTTCCCTAAAAGTTTAATGTGCTATCGAAGTATCTTCAATTCCAAAAAGGCAGATCATCTGCTTCCTCATACTAAATTTGACCTGTGATTTCATACGATGGTGCAGTTGGTGAATATCAACTGTCCATTGTATCCCCACACAGCGGAGGAGGAGGTTGCACTTACACTTGGTTGGATGATATGCTCAAAAAAATGGTGGCTGTTTAAGGAGACATCGCCAGTCATGTCTCCCATCATCTTCGCCAAAAAAGCCAATGGTTCCCTACGTCCATGTGTGGATTATGGACATTTAAACAAAGTAACAGTTCACAATCCCTACCCCCAGCCTCTGGAGCAGATGATCAGCCAGACAATTGTCAAATCTTGTGTGTTCTCTAAGCTAGATCTTGTCAATGCCTTTAACCAGATTTGGTTAAAGGAAGGGCAAGAATGGTTAACAGCGATCTGGATGAAGTGAGGCATTTTGTAATTCTGCGTAATGCCCTTTGGGCTGAAGAATGTCTCTGCTGTGTTTCAACAAATTATTGACAGTGTACTGGGTGACCTCTAGTTTACTTACATGGTCACATATATTGATGACATTCTGGTTCACTCCCCAACTCCTGAACAACACGTTATTGACTTGGAGCAGTCATGGCTGCTTTTCACAAGGCAGGCTTGTTTGTTAAGCCTTCCAAATGCGAGTTCTATAAGGAGGAAGTTACCTTTCTCAGGAACCTCATTGTTAAAGATGGTTATGCGATTCCTCCCAATAAGTTGGATGCTATCCAAGAATGGCCAACCCTGACAACCCAGAAACAATTACAGAGTTTCTTAGGAACCATAATTTTCTTAAAAAAATTTCTCTGGCTCTTTCCCAGTTAGCTGCCCCACGCCACCCCCTCATAGGCAAGTATGTACCATTTCGCTGGGTGGCTGAATGCCAGCAGGCGTTCAAATCGATTAAAGATATGTTTTTATCCCCTTAAGTCCTGAAACATGAAGATCCTGCTAAGCTGTATATTGTTGCATGCGATGACTCCTCAGTGGCAGTGAGGGCAGTGTTGCTCCAAGAGCACAATGTCTTGGAGCATACGGTCACCTATTTTTACCAAAAGTTTACCTCTACAGAACAATCTTAGGCCATCTACAACTAGGAGTTGGCAGCCGTAGCATGGGCATTGACTCGTTGGAGGTACCTGTTACAGGGTGCTCAAAATGAGTTAATTGTTCGCACAGATCACCAGGCTCTCTTTATTTCCATATACCACAAAAATTGGTGCATCAGCAAGCACATACCTATTGTGACTTGTGCAGTTTCAATTTAAAATATGAATTTGTAAAAGGTGGGCTTAGCATACTTCCTGATTTTCTCAGATGCAGCTCCACCCACTGTCCCTCAGACCCAGAGGAAGTGGACCTCGTTACCATGATTCCTGCCACTCAAATCTTGTCAATTGTCTCCCCTGTCATCTCTTCCATCGCCCTTGCTCCTGACGCACCGCTTGTAGCTCAGGTCTTAGCCAGTCAAATGGCCTACCCTGAGGGTGTGGAGTTATTCAAACAATTGTCCCTCCAAAAACATAAACATTCTCTCTACTCCTTGGTGGAGGGCCTCATTTATTTTAGGTCATGAATTTGGGTTCCCCCTCCATTCAGAACTAAGGTATTTTACGCGCATCACGATCTCCCCATGGTCAGCAATCTGGGAAATAAGAAATACATTAACTTGATCAAGCGGATCTACAATTGTGCAGGTTTAACTAAGGAAGTTCCATCTTGGATCGCTGATTACGTTACTTGTGCTCAGGCTAAGTCAATTTGCTCTGGTAGAAATGGGATTCTACACCCCTTACAACAGGCAGAGGGTTCATGAACAATGGTGTCCATGGATTTTATTGTCAAACTCCCCTGCTCTAACAGGTTTATGGCGGTGATGGTGGTGGTGGATAATTTCACTAAGTTTTCCCTTTTTATTCCTTTCATTCCCACAATTACGTCAGAAGAAACCGCTCGTCTCTTTGTGCGCCATGTGTTTTTGATGTTTGGCCTCCCACAGGAGATCATCAGTAACTGTGGCTCACAGTTCATGGCGCGGTTCTGGAGTGAACTCTTATCTATTTTAAAAATCTCCATCTTTCGCTCCAAGGCGTATCATCCCCAGTCCAATGGACAGACAAAGCGAGTTAACCAAGTCCTAGAACAGTACCTCTGTTGCTATGCTGCAGCTGCACAGGACACCTGGGCTAATGACCTTCCCCTCGCTAAATTTGCCGATAACAATGGGACTCACGCTTACACGGGGTTTTATTCTCTACAAAGCAATGTGGTGGATTATAATCTTTCCTTTTTGATTGGAACTTGTTTGCACCCCAAGGTTCAAGCTGCCATGCATCATGCTGAACTTATTAGGTCTACTCAATCTTTAGTGCGGGATCACCTCACCAAAGCTATTGAAGACTACAAGTGGTTTGCAGATCATAAGCGACTCCCAGGTCATGACATAATGGTGGGCTCCTATTGTATGCTCAATATGCGCCATTTGAGAATGCAAGTGCCCTCCTGTAAGTTCACAAGTAGGCGTTTGGGCCCTTATTTGGTATAGAAAGTCTTGGGTAATGTTGCGTTCCAGCTAAAACTTCCAGCTCACTGGAAACAGCACAAGGTCTTCCAAATTTCCCAGTTGTAGCCATTTAAGGGCACAGTCCCCACAGATCCTGAGATGATCATTCTCAAAAATGTGGAAGAGGCCGAAGTGGAAAAATTCTAGCATCCCACAAGTCCCATTGATCCATTCAATACCTCAAAGCTTGGAAAGGGTACATGGCTTATGAGAACAGTTAGGTTAAGGCCCATGATTGCGCTAACTGCATGGAACTGGTTGAGGCCTTTCATGAATCCCACCATGATGCTCCCCCCAAAAATCACTACTGTAATGGCGATCAAGCTACCTAAGGCGCACAAAAATGTGGCCCCCATGCAGTTTCCCAGAGGTGGTGCCCTTCCTTTGTAAAAAGGAAAGGGTAATGCAAGTCCTGGGGAACGTCCCCTGTGTGTCAATTGGTCCCTCTTCCCATTTCCAAGTAAGAAGGTTCCAAAGAGGGTGGCTGTACCCTAGTTACCCAGGGCGACCTCGCCCACGTGGTAGATGAGTGCTGGGTAACAACCCTCCATCTTCAGATCCCTCCCCCAGTGCCCACACTCACCTCAGCAGAACTAGTATGTTTGATCAGGGAAATTTGTGCTGAGATTGTAAAATGAAGTCAATTGGTCCAAATATGAGTAGAAACAAGCCCAATGGTCAGAATCTAAATAGTTGAACGAGATGAAGATTGATCCATTGGTCAGAATCGCTGATGGTTTTGATTCAACCAACACTGCATTTGTTGAGATTAACCCCCTCTCAAAATCGTCAGGGATGGTCTCCAACATGCAGGTAGTAGCATTGGACACCATCAACAAGAGTTCGAAGCTCCCTTCTGGCAAATTGGATGTTGTGGCCAATGCAACGCTTTTGACCAAACAAATGGCCCAGTGTATGGGCATGGACGGGTTGAGAATCCCAAACCCATTCCCAACCAATTGGGACCTATCATATGTGGGTGGCCCTGGGGGATTCCCATTGCTCAATGGGCCAGACACCATCACACCAACCTTCAGAAATGCAGTCAAGCCTTAGTTTGGACATTTGAGGTCAAACCAACAGCGACTCAGCCTACCACTGAATTCTTTGATGCCAGTTCCCAGTGAGCTTATCTGCCTCATTCCTGAATAATTTGCCAGTTAGGTCAAATTGAGGGTCTCAATCCCAGATTGTTCCTGCATCAATTGACCACTATTTAATCAGTTGCATTGCACTGGGAAAATAGTTGGTTGATTTTCCTCACTTTCCTTTACAATAAAATTTTCTTTAAAAACTATCAATTTTTATTTTATTAATATCCTTCTGACCACATTCCTGATGGCTTTTCTCTGGTGGCCTGTCAGTCCTTATACTAAATGGGCTTTACCAGTACAGATGGTCACTATGGCCCCTACCATCGTCAACTGGATTCAGCGAGCTAGATACTTATGGCAATTCAACCCTGTTATTACAAACATCCGCCAACAATATACTGGGATCTTGTGGCCTTACATCCACATTCTTCAAGTAAGATCCGCCCCATTGTCTCCCCAAATTGAACTAAACCCACCTGTTGGTGACCTGGTAGAAGCTATGCCTGTGGTACTACCCCATTCAGCAAGACCACCAGTGTCTGGGGCTGTCTCTAATTGGTTCGTTTTCAGGTTGCTGTTCACTATTGCCCTGCACCAACGGTTTATCATTTCCCAATGCCCAGCTCCATACAACGTCATACGTGCAGCAATGCCTCTGGCATTCTGGCTTGCTTTTTGGGTGCTAACGCACCCCAACTGGCAGGCTGGTCTAAACTTCTTCTGCCATTTTCATGAAAGTTCTGGTGTTGTAATCCCTCACGTGGCTGCCACTGCATGAGGTTAGATATTATGGTCAAGCAAGGCATGAGCAGTATCAGGGGTGAACCTCACTGCATCCTAATCTGCTGCTGCATTCAGAGTTGCATGGTCACGCCAGATATTCCAATTGTCCAGTGGAGAGAGGAATTGCTCAGGGTCTCATAAATATTTCTTTACCTTCATTTTGGTCTAATCTCAACTTGGTCTATATTGGTGTTGGTGCAGAGCCAGCTATCACTCCAGTGGGGGTAAAACCATTAGCGCTCCAACTAATAGCAAAATCCAGTGACCATTCCCAGAAGAGCCTTATTCAATGGCTTTTTCTTTGTCCACCAGCTTGTAGCAATTCAGACGCCATAGCATGATGATCCATGTATATGACCAGTGTAAGGCTTCAGTAGCCTTAAAACCTGTCATTATCTATGGTAACGCCTCATTGAGAGAAAATGTGATGTTGTACCACTTAAGGGCATTTTTAGTGGGAAGATCATGGCATGCCTAGTCAAGCGCTATAGTAGTATTAGGAAACATTTTTATATAGTATTAAATTCTGATAATGAAATAATGAGCTCTTGAACAAAGTCTTCATCTTTGCGGGAATAACAGCCTTATTGAACTCCTTGGCATTATAGAGGTTGATACCTGAATCCAGCCATGCCGTGGCATCCTCAGGTTTTAAGTCCTTACAGACAGCTACCTCCACCGCTTGGTGCTCCACTGGAAGCTTCATCCACTCAAGATCTTAATCAGTGCAGATGCGCAATGACAGTAAAATTATTGTTAGCTTGTTCGAAATTTGCATGGAAATCCACCATTTTGCTGCCACAGAAGAGAACTTGTTAGTGTGCCATGTGGCTACTTTTATAAAAGTTGTTTGATTTGAGCTTAAATCTGAGATTCACATGTATCATACGATGGGAATTAAACCTGATTTTCTGAAATAGTCAAAACCATTATTGGAAAATCCCCAACAAAATTCAAGGCCTTTTGATATTGGGGATAAACCCTGAATTGGGTGATAAATATTACATACCCAAAACCTCCTAGTATTGGGGTTCAAACCTGATCTATGCGGCAATCAAATCCCATTTGACAGATGTGAACAACATGCCACAAAATACCTGAATGGTAAATGAGTATAGATCTTAGCTCAAGAACGCTTGGGGATTTACCAAGAAAAACTCCTTGATCTCCCATATAATCATGTTCTAAGCGAGCAAACTTTACTCCCTTTTTGCTTTAATTTTAAGGCTTATATTAATTTAATTAGGGTCAAAAACATATTTAGGATTTACCATACAAGGACATTTATCCTGATGAAGATTTTCCATCCAAGGAAGTAAAATTTATATTTCACCACCCAAGATATCTAAGTAATCTGTATTTAAAAATAAAAGGACAAGTGGCGTAAAACCCCTTAGTCCTGACAGGGTTTAGGGTTTTTGAGATCCATTGAGTTACCATAGCATATAAGAAATGCAAAATTTTCACTTCGTCACCTCCTGGGTGATATACCTCTATGGTTCAGCATTTCCTTCTGAACCAGCATTTATTTCACCAGTATGTTATGAGTTATGATGATTGTTTCTTAAGTTACTTCAGCAAAATTGGGGGTTTCCAATGTTACTTATAATTTCTTTAATAGGTTTTAGTTTTGACGATCTTAATCATTTCCTAAAGCAAACATAACCTCATTGGGGTTAAGGATTAATAAGGGGTTAGTTGAATGAGAGGATTGAACTTTTTTGGGGAAAATCACTGTAAATTATCCTAGTTTTATAGATATCTGATCTACCCCAAGTTCCTTGGTTTAACTCAGGGTGATCGTTTCCCTGCATAGGAAGTGAACTGTCAGAGGTCAACCCACAGTATTTAGGGCTTCCATCATTACCGGGAGGATGGGTGCTCAGTACTAGGAGTAATGGGCTAGGAAAGGATTTTTTTGGATCATTGCCCACTTGTACCTTTGCTTTTCCATGGACTGTCCCATTGACTGATAATGAAGACTCAGCCAAAGTGTAGCCGCTAGTTCCTATTGTGGCTGAAAATCTATCAGAGGGGTTTAGGCCACAAATTTACATTTGTGTTTGTTTTTGTCACATTGATCATGGGGTTGGTGAATGAGCTTACGTGGTGCGCTTTGGCCTCATTGCTAACACTGTTACAAGCATCAGTTGATGCAATACTGCTGATTGGATTAACCATTTTGTGGGGAAGTTTTTTTTCTTTAAAAAGGATTTACTGTGGGCTATCAGCTCTATGAGCTAAGCTCTGCAAGGAAAGGATACCCGTTTGTTATAGTAGAAGTTGAAAGTTGCAGTATTGCTCTGTAAGGGCAGTAGGTGTGAACTAAAATTGCTTTTGCTAAATCTTTTCAGGTCATTTTATTAAATTTAAAAAGTGACAATTCACACGCAAAAATAAAAGTTGAGTGACTGGTTATAAATTTAAAGTTCAGTTTAAGTAACAGTAGAAAGTTGTTCAATTTTTAGTTTTCAATGTGGGGTTTTTGAGCGGCTATTAATGATAAATTGATTTGGTTTTATAGATAAGATAATAATATCATATTTATAGATGGCCATTGGTAAAATAATATTAACTAGAATAGCTAATCAATCAAATCAACCATCATCTAAAACTATAATTTGTTTAATTAAATTGAAAGTAGTAAGTTAAAATTCTACTATTATTGTACATAAAATCAATAGAACTAAATTGATTAACAAAATAGATGACAATAAGTGAGTTCAGTTTGAGATTAGCCAAAAAAATCAACTATCAACTGGGCTTACATTAAGTTATTTATTAATTAAAATAGAGAATAAACTAATCCGCAACCTTATAATAAAAATAATAAATTTTATCAAACCAGCTAAGTAGATGGAATTAAAATTTTTAGTATATGACTATAATATTTATCAAATCTGCTAAGATATTAAATTACTGTATCACTATCAGCAAACCAGTCTTAAACACCCTAAAAGGGTCTCTAGTCCTTTCTACATTGAGTTCTCTGGATAAACATTAGAGTGTTATAACTTTGGTGATATATTGGAGATACACCAAAGTGGTTGAACAGGATCAATTCCACTGAGCAACGGGCGGATGATATGGAGATCATTGGTCCCAAGATAACTTGATAGATATAATAAGACACAAAGCAATTGCTTCCGCTACAACACTTTTTTCTTATATTATATCATGTAGTCATACTGATAACTCTCTTTCTTCTTAATCAAAAGCCACCCAGTTTCTTTTTCCCTCACATTCATATCTTCATCATTTCTGGTCAGTTTTGACCTTTCTGCTTAGTTACTTCCTATCTACTCCTTTTTTGGTTTTTGCCTCATCATTAAATCTTTGGTGGAATTTCTCCTATCCTCTGAGCTTGACTTCATTCATTGTCAACATGGATTACTCAATAATAATCATATAGGCCTACTCCCAATGGTTAACCAATGATCTACCAGTGGTTATTTAAGCTTATTATCTAGTCATATAGATTCCTAGACATTACCCCCCTTTGACTGGATGATAAGCTGTACACCATTCTTCAATCATCCTGATGCAGACCACCACATGACAACAACCATGAGCTCAAGACTTCAACTTTTTCTTTTGTTTATGGCTTGGCGCAGATCTGGCTGACCCAGGCCGCATCCCATTCCCCCAGTTCCCCCTCTTCTGGGCGATGAAGGAGAGACTGAAGTGGATGCTGTGACCCTTCTGGCCCAGGAGGAGCTCCTTCCCAAATTCGTTGGCCATTTGTCTTCCTTGCACGCCCCCTTTGGAGACATAGTGTCCCAGTTATGCTGGGGAGGAGAGCATAGCTGAGGCCCTTCATTTAATGAGGTGGTCCAGCTCCTGGCAGACAGCTTCATCCATCTAGTGGTCCTGCCTCCTGATGAGCCTCATCTTGTGACATGGCCAGTCCACTGGATGTTGTGCTTTTTGCAGTGGGTGATAGCCAGCTAGTTGAAGTCCTTTCCACATGCTCCTGCTCACTTCTGGTCCCTAGGGGTGCACTTCAAAATAATCAGTTGAATTACATGCGATCTGGGGTCACCACAGCATTTGTAGCCCTTAGCACTAATGACCAGTTCCAATACCTCCTCATCATGGCACTCCTTGGCAACATAATCTTTTTCATCACACTGGAGAGTAAGAGTTGGGGATGGAGCAGCATCAGGTGGCTTTTAAGTGGGCCCGTCAGCAGCTTTTATAGTGAATGATTCTTTCCTGGCTGCTTATCCTAGCATGGAGGACTTTCTCATGGCTTTCCTAGCTCTGGGTGCGGCCTTTTCCCCCAAGCTGAGACTTACTTTCTTGTGCACCAGCTCCTATGACTCCAGCCCCCTCTTCTCATGTACTCATTAAACTCCTGAGACCATCTTCGCTTGTGGTTGTGGGCATTGCCCCTAGTGGGGCAAGAGTAGGTTTGTCTCAATCAGCTGGCTGAGCTATAGCCACCTCACCTTTTATCCTGGGTCCCCAGTCCATCATACTTCTTCAGATCTGCTGCCCCATCCGCCCCTCCATTTACTGCCATGACAGCCCTGGAACGGATAACAACTTCCTCGCCCCTTACATGGCAGCCTCTGCCCCCACCACCAACCTGAGAAGGATCTAGCAAATCTGAACCACCCCAAAGTGGCAAAAGTAGAAACGTAGGTCCTACTGATCAAGGCACAAGACTCACCGCAAGAAACCGAGAAAGGGTGGGGAGATGAAGGCAGCTTAGCAGAAGAACCTGAGCAATGACATCAAATAAACTTAGCTTATATACCGCACATGATGATGATCTTTTTTCTCTTTCTGGATAAGCTTAATTGTTGCTTATATGCTCAAAGGAACTTTTAATGTACTTAGTTAATATTCCAACACTCGTAGGGTCCTTGATAGTATTGGCATCAACACCTCTTTTTCTATTATCTCAAAGGGCCCAATCCAGATATTAGCTAGCTTATGCTTCCACCCAAATACATGCTGATTGTGGAATAGAACTATATCTCCATCCTTGAATTGAGGTAGCCCACTACGCCATACCTGATTGTAGCCTAGTTTTTAATTTTCTTGGCTAAGCTGAACAAGTTAGCTTCAGTTTGTAATTTAATCAACGTATTTTTTAGGGTGGTCAAGTAGCATTGAAGATCCATTCCGCTGGTATCTTCCATGCAGGCATAGAGCAGTGCGGTAAGCGGGGTGCTTTCCATATAGTAACTAGAAATGGCTCTTTTCTGTTGCCAAGTGGTATCTAATATTGTAGGCAAACAAAGCAGTGGAAAGTAGGGTACTCCAATCGGAGGGTAAATCTGTAACCAACTTATGTAATATGTTCACCAGGGTCCCCTTATCCGTTTGACCTCCCATTGAATTGGGGTGATATGGGGTTGTTAGAACCCCAATGATGGCCATAATTTCAGTGAGAAAGGATAGGATGTGAGAGGTAAAATTAGCTCCGTTGTCAGTAAGGAGAAACTGAGGGCAGCCATGACGCTGAATTATATATTTTATTACAAACTTAGCCACAGTAACCGCCCCCAGATCTCATATTGTCCATGCCTCAACCCACCTGGTCAAATGGTCATTTGCCACCAAGGTACACTTAGAGTAGTTAGCTCCTGTCAGCAAGGGCCCAATGACCTTAATGGATACCGTGTGCTAAACAAAATGAGGTCTCACCAGCTGGAAAAGGCCTTCTGTTGGAACAGCTCCACTACTTGGCACTAGTGGCAGCAGGAAATGGTCTCTAGCACACCAAAGTGAATGCTTTCCCAAATATTATTAAGGCTGTAAGAATTCCAAGTATTGTGTAATCCTCCATAAACCATTTCCTTGTGCACACTCAAAACAATGTTGGTCAAGTGAAGGTTTTTAAAACTCAGCATATTGTAACTGATCCGCTTATATAACTTCCCATTTTTCTAGGTTGTATCAGCCATCATCCCATATAGCACCCAAATAACTTGCGGTGGTTCATCCACATATTGACCACTGACCATTTTTTCATATTGCAAGTTACCAAATCCGCCATTACCACAATTGTTGGTAGCTGAGATTAGCAGTCAGAATTTTGATGCTTAGCGCTGGGACAATGCAGTATTTTAAAATTATAAGCCTACAGCTTTAGGGCCATCTATCGAGGTGCCTTTTGGGCTCACAAAGGTTCTGTAATCAATTCAACAATTTATGATCTATCACAACCTTGAGTTTTACTCCACGTAGGTAGACTCAGAACTGCTTACATGTATAAACCGCAGCGAGGCACTCCCATTCAGTCACGGCATAATTCCGTTTGTGGCTGGTCAAGCTCCTACTACAATACACAACTGGGTGCTTTATGCTGTCATCATCTTTCTGGGATAAATGCCCCAATATCTGAAAAGAGACGTGTCCGTTTGTATAACAAATTCCTTCTTTGAAATTAGGATTTTGTAAGGCTGGCGCACTAGCCAATGCATTCCATAAAACATCAGAAGCTTTTTGACAATGCTCAGTTAATTCAAAGGTGGCGTTCTTCTTTGATAACTCGAAGAGGGAGCCCCAATACAGCTGAAGTTAGGGATGAACGGCGCTAGTACCCAGCCATTCCTAAGAACACCTGGATATCCATCTTGTTACCTGGTTGGGTCATCTTTTGTATAGCTTCAACCTTTGCCAGCTGATGACTAAGCCCTTTCAAATTTACCACAAACCTGAGATTTTCTATGTGCTCTTGAAAATGGCATTTTTGAGGCTTTTGTCAGGAGAGTATCTATAGATATCCTGTTCCCAGCATGGTGGTGCATGGAGAACAGGACCAACTTTAGGGAACTCATCATCAGTGTGAACATAAAAGAAGCCCAGCAGATGGAGCAGAAGCTACGGTGACATAGGGCAAGGGCGTCTAGCACGTTACACACAAGGAGAGATCAAACTAAGAGCAAAACTTGTCTGTGGCCTGAAGTGCCATTCATAACCAAGTTTTAACAGGGCTAATGTGCACGGGTGCCCTGGTTGGGAGGTAAGCTGGGTAGCCCAGCGGTGTACCTGATGCTGTAGTATATTTAAACTAAAGAATTGGACAATGTAATTTCAAACCTCCTTGAAGTAGTCCACGCACAGATATTCCTAAGTCAACATAAAATAAAACTTTAAATGAACGGGGTATTTATTATGGGAAAGGCAAATAACGAGGAAGGTTGATATCATAAGATCATTATTAAGCAAGCTTTGGGAAATTATCTGTTGGAGAAAATGGTGCCAAGCTGAGGTGCACCGCTAAGCGCACAATTTCATCCAACAGGGTGCTATACTTCAAAATAGTCCAAACTCAAGTAATTGATTAGAGTCAAGGCTAACCCAAGTTGGAAATTTCATAAAGTGAATGGATACAAACCTCCATTCACAGATTAATTAAATTGTGCCATAGTCATTCAACAGATAACTTGTTAACTTTAATACAAGAGCTGAAAAAAGGGGCTGAGCGTTATGCACCTCACCTGTACCAACCTGGGAATACCAGACCTGTACCTAGCGTTAGTCCAAGGTGTGTTTTAGGTCAGGAAGGTCCTGAGACTTGACTCTTTGGACCTCCTGCAGCTAAGACTTGTTTTTGATGTTTGTGCCCTCTATTAGGTCATGTAAATATGACAGTTTAATGTTTATGTTTGCTTCATCAAGATGGTGGAAAAATTTCTCTAAAATAGTCTAGATGCTTGGTTAACATCCATGAGAACATGTTGATATCATCGAGATATACTAGAACGAAGGACAGCTTCAGGTCACCCAAGATGGAGTCCTTCGCCCACTGGAATATAGCTGGGGCATTATATAACCCTTGAGCCATATATGTATGTTGGAACAACCCCTTCAAGGTGATAATAGCGCATTACTCACATTCTTCTGTTTGCAACTCGGTTTTCCAATATCCTGATATCAAATCCATGACCAATAAATAGTTGGCACCACCCAGACAATCCAGAGCTTCATCAATTTGTGGGAGCGGATAAATTTTTTTGTGATATGATTAAGCTTCTGGAAATTAATTACTACTCAATTAGTGCCATTCTTTTTCTTAACAAATAACATGGGGGTAGCCAGGAGCTCCTTAATGGCTCTAACATTTCCTATTCAATCAATTTATCTACTTCTGCAGATACAACCTCTTTACTGCTTTGAATTGATGAATAGGCCGTGATCAAATGGGAGGGTGGTCTCACATATCCAACCAATGCACCACACCACGGGAACATCCCAAATTGTGGTCATCAGATGCAAAAATGTCTCAATATTTTAAACAGTTCCATCACCCAATCTACCTGATCATCCAACAGCCCAGTCAGGGCCTCACACAGAATCATGGTCATTATGTTGGATGAGGCTTCTTCCATTAGACCTAGATCCTCCCATTAAACAAATTCATGTATATGTTGGACTTCATCAATTGGATTCAAATGCAGAGCAAGCTACCACTTGGTTTTTGAATCACCATAGACTCCTTATGTAGGTTTGCTAATAAGACTTTCACTTCACCATGCACTGGTAACAGTAGTCCAGGAGCTACATGGGGTTTGAGCCACGATTGCTGGTAGGGTTTATGATTTCACCATATAGTCCTTTGGGGATGTCTATTTTGAGTTTCATCCCTACTTTAACCTATTGCCCAAAAAGTATACTTAAGGTGGTCGCAGCCCTTAGCAGAATACCATTACATGCGTAAATCTGGTTAGGAAGAACTCTGGTCCTTCACTACATCTGCCAATAGCAAACAGGAATTATGCCGTTGCTATATGCTAGATTTATTTGACTAGAGCATATAGGTTCTTTTGGGACTCTGCTAGAGGTGAAATAAATGGAAATCCGTTGCCCCAAAAGTCCAAAAGTTTTATCTGCCATATCAACCACTGCCATAAATTGCCACATGAATGTGGCCCCAATCAGCATGACATAACTATTATTAGGCAGAACCACTGCTGGAGCAGATGAACCAAATGATCTGAACCTCAAAGGCATTGCTCTGTAGGAGCCCTATGGCTTAATGCTTTGTGCTCCAGAGGTCCCATACACTATTAATGGTACGCATCAGGCTTCAGCAGAAGCTTAACCACTAGATGAGTGGATATTATATTGATAGGGGCACCAGTATATATAAAATATGGTATTTCCTATGAAGATTTCCCAGTAGGTATACTCTTTTTTTTAGTACTAGATGGTCCCAACCCAAGGGGGATTCATCGATGTCCCAGTAGGTATACTCTTAATAAGACAAACTGTTGAGATTTAAAAAATGCATATCCAAAGGATTCTTGCTAATGAGAAAAGTGACAATACCAGCACCAACATGAGGATACATTAAACAATTTCCTCCACTGATATTGCAGCATTCACACCCTCTAATGCAGCCACATCAATGAGGGACTGTCTTTGGCAGCAATGTTACGCTCAAGGATTTTCCAGGCATATGGTATTTGTACATCTCAGAGACCTCCAACTCTTTATTCTTCTATCACTACATTCAGGGGGAAGTTGGCAATATCATTGACAGGTTTGTTGGTATAATAAATCACCAGTTTGGGGCTCGGGCCTGACACAAAGGGGCTCATTAGGATTAAAGGGGACAAATAAATTTAACTCAGTGGAGGTAGAACATCCCATCTCTACTCCACTCAAACTTTTCTCTGTTCAGTTGGGGCCAGTGGTACTTCATTGGCATGCGGGTAGTCAGGGCAGTTAAGCACATAATGGCCTCTTTGACCACAAGAGAAACAGGCATTAATATTTGGCTCACCTATTTGTGATGCCCCTAAAAACCCAGTTTGGAACTTGAACAAGGAATTGTAGTTTGACCGAGGATGAACTGAGTGACCATAGCAAGGGCAGAAAGGAGTTGCCAAAGGGTTGAGTGCCTGCATATTAACCAATGGATTATAGCCAAATCATTGTTGTTATTCCCTGCTGGAAATTTGGTAATGGCTGCAGGGGCTTTTCATTCTATGTTGGGAGCACTAAAAGTGATGGATAGGTGACACAGAAATTGAACAATTTTGAGAAGGGGTACGTCATCCTCCAAAATTGGAGTCTTGATGTTATACAGCTTGTAGTATGGCTTCACCATGGAGGTCATTGCAATGCACAATTTGGACTCAGATAAAGTCCTCACCCCATTAACATGTGGTCTTCCACCATAAAGCAGTATGGAAATGCAGTGAGGGTCTCATCACACTGGAACCCAATGGTTAAAAACTCAGTCTTCTGCTGTGATATTTTTACAGAGCCTCTGAACAACCACAGCACAGTATCCTTTACTTCCTGTTATGAAATGGAACTACTTGGAAGATATCAGATAACTTGGTATGCACTCCCAACATACAAAGCAGTTATTAACAATTTGGCTTTATGCCTATCTGAGGCTCCATCTGCCACAAAATCAAATATGTTTAAAGAATTTGTGATTTTTCCCCTCACTCAAATGGAGGCGGCTTATCAACGCAAACCTCCTCCTCCTCACTAACAACACTATTCAGGTTACACTTTGTTCATTTAGCTTCTCAATGGTACCATCTAAGCTATCAGCAAAATGGCTGACTCTACCAATAACCATGTGCAGCTGGTGGAAGGCTTTGTCAAGCTGGTCCATTATATCCTTATTTTCCTGAAAAAGCATTTTTTTTGTGTCTGAAGTATTGTATTCAGCACATGCTTCCGTTCCACATATTGAGATAGCCCAATAAACTGGGGTAGGATACCTTCATTTTGTGTCAGTTGCATCATTGCTTGGTGAATAATAATATTATATATTTATGTTGTCAATGGGCCCCTTGTAGTGAGCACTACTTTTATAATTTCAGAAATATAGCATAGATAAGCCATAGGAGTTGCACAGGGTCAATTCACTGAGCAATGGGAGGACAATATGGAAATCATTGGTCCCAAGATAACTTAAAAATATAATAAAATCTGAAGCAATTGCTTCCACTACAACATTTTTCTTCTATATTATAATATGCAGCTCCTACTGTAACTCTCTTTCTTCTTATCAAAAACCACCCAACTTCTTTTTTCCCTTTGCATTCATATCTTTTTCATTTCTGTCCAGTTTTGACACTTCTTCTTGGTTACTCCATTACTATTACTTTTTTGTGTTTTTGCCTCATCATTGAATCTTTGGTGAATTCCTCCTATCTGCCAAGGTTGACTTTGCTCATTGTCAACCCAGATTACTCAATAATACTCATATTGGCCTACTCACAATGGAAAAAATGGTCCTTGGTGGTTATTTTAGCTTATTGTCCAGTCATATAGATTTCTTGACACAGTGTCTTTGAAAAAAACTAAAGTATGTTTTGTGTCATTTCTACATTGAGTCTAATAGGGTAAATTTATATGGCTAAGTAGTTTAAGCTTTTCAATTTAAGTAAAATCCACCAATTTACTGAGTAATCAGCTGGATGTCATTTCTCTGTTGAGTCTGATAGGGTTAAACCAATTGGCTGAGTGGTTAAATATTTTCAAATAAATTAAATAATACCAAATTGCTCACTTAAAAAAAAAACAAAACAAAACAATAAATAATAAACAATTAAGCTTAAGGATAACTTGAAGTTGTAGGTTCAATTCCCAGATCAATCCTTTTCACCATTTAATTTAATTCATTTCATTCAATTTATCTATCTAATATTATTTAAATTTAAACAATCAATTAAATAAACTATAATCTAAATTTTTAACTTACTAATTAATCAATCAAAAGTTGCTTTTAAAATAACTACTAACATCATTCCCAAAACAATTAACCTATCTATTTCACCCAAATAGATGACAATAAGTGAGTTTAGTTTTTAATTAGGCAATACAAATAAACATCAATAAAATTATTAAAAAAATTTTAAATTTTGAATAAATATATTAACTTTTACCCCTATACTCAAAATTGTTAGATTAATCAACCCAGCTAGAAAGATGGAGGTCAGCAAGTTGAGTATATGGGTATAGCTATAGATTCTATTTAGATAAGTTAATTCTCTTTTTTTTAGTACTAGATGGTCCCAACTAGATAAGTTAATTCTCTATATCAGTGATCCAGTGCTTTACTGCACCATATGAGACTCTAGTCTGATATGATAAAATTTTAGCTAAATCGTTGAGGATGGTCAATCTAACTGAATAAATTTACCAAGGATTTCAGTAATCACCTGAATATCCTTTCTTCAAGTCTGATAGGTTAATCTATTTGGCCAAGTGATTGAAAATTGTCAAACACTTCAAGCTATGCACCAAATTGCTTACCTGATACAAAACAAGAAAACAATAAATGATAATGATTAACCTTAAGGTAGTCATAGTTACAGGTTCAACTCCTGGCTCAATCTTTTTATCATTCAATTTATTCAATTAAATTAAATAAATTATGCATTTAGATTATTTCATTTATTTAATTCTTTTTATTTAACTTTTGCATTTAAACAATTTATAGTATTACTTTTAGATCATTTAATTTGTTTAATATATTTCTGATAAGCTGTCCAAAGTATAAAGAAGACAGAACTTTAATTAAATTAAAATTGAATTAAAAAATTATATAAGATGAGTACTCTTACTAAACTAAGTTATAATAAACTAAGTGCACTTATTGTTATTAACTATACTTAAACTAGCTCATAATTAAAGATCTCATCTATTCTATATAACATAAATATTTTTTATATAAATGCATATATATAATAGCAAAATTGGGCTAATTAAAAAGAAATATTGCAATAAATTTAGATTTTGTGGTGTTCAGTATTAAGATATTTACTGTATCATTTCAATGTATTAGCAGTCCAGTGCTTTACTGCCCAAATAGGGCTCTAGTCAATATTGTTTTTATTTAGTTTTAGGTAAGAAATTTTAGTAGTTTATTCAATTTTATGACAATCCTCAAACATTTAGCAAAAACAAGCTAAACTTTATTAGACTCAATAGAGAAAGGACATTAAAACTGATTGATGAGTTATTTTGTGATAATCCTTTAAATTGACAATTCTCAACCACTTGACCACATAAATTGACCCTTTTAGATTTGATGAAAATCTGATTATACACACATACTTTTCTATTTAGATAATAAATTAAAGAATGCAGAGCTAAATAGTTTCATGAGAAATTTGGATTTGGTTTATTTTAGTCCCACTATCTCACCAGTTATCAGATTTATCTTTAAATCCCCCATATGATAGTTTAAAAAACCTTTATCATTCTCAAAGATTAAGCCAGTATATATAGCTTTGTTCAGCTTACACAGTAAGGAATTTACATCTATCCTTGTTCTTCCAAAATAATGACTAAATAAAATTTTATTAGGATTTGGACATATAGGGAATTGGTCCATATTGCATTTTGGTATAAAGAAAACTTATTACATGAGGCACATGAAATTTTGGAAAATTTAGTAGCTGCTTATCAGTCCTAATCATAATTTAATTTATAGAAAACCCAACCCCATAATAATAGAAGATTTTTATGTAGGATTACTTAACAAGTAGATAATCTTAAAATATAAAAATCTTTTTTATGTATGTATTTTTAAGACACTTTATCTCATGAATGAATAAAACAATAATTACCAGAATTGCTAAATACCTTATATATCAAGGAATTACAATAAGATATTTATCAGAAAAATACAATGGGAATAATAAAGTTAAAAATATGATTAAAAAATAAGATCCTATTGGTAATCATATTATTGCTGGCTGAGCGTTTTAGTGATATTTTACTTGATAAGTTACAACTTTTTTAAATGTTTAGTAGCTTTTGTTTTGTAAGTTCAACAGTTGGTTATTGCTGAGAGATTGGTTGTTTTAAGTTGATTCAGTGGGCTCAATAATTTCAAGTAAGTTAAAATTATTATAAAAAATAAAAAATAGTCCAATTGGTTATGCTGAGTAATTGGTGGTTTTGGTTGATTCAATGAGATCATTGTTTTCAGGTAAAAAAGTTGGTATTTAAGTTAAATAAATAGGTTCATAGGTTTTATTAAGTGGTATGTGGTTTTTGGCTGCTTTTATAGGTTCATTACCTATGTCTATGTTAAGAGGTTAGTGGTTAGTTGATTTGATAATTGATAGGTTTAATGATTTCTAATTCATCTGTCAGAGAGCAGATAAAGTTTAGACTGAACTGCCAGTTAAAATGCAAAAGCATCTAAATGTTGATCCAGAATTCCAGAGGCATTACCGCTCAGAAAATAGTATAATAGGATGAGAGATGAACAACAATGAAGGTCCAATGGACTGCAAATGTAAAGAATAACTTGAAAAAACCAGGCAGTTGCAATCTCTGGGCCAATGGGCTGAGGTATAAAAAGTAGCAAGCTTGGGGAAAAATCATAAAGGCCTTGGATTAAGGCTCAAGTGACTATGGTGGGGGTCAAAACTAGAAATATGACTTGGGAAAAACAGTCAATATGCAAACTGTGGGGACTCATTGCAATTGTCACAGGGTTTGGCAAGAAAAATTTAAGCTTAAATAAATAATTTTAAGCACAGACATAACTTTAATGATTTTTAATATAAGAAGAGAATCAACTCTTTAATTTTCTCAGTGTGTTATGACTGCTTAAATAGATGATCAATTTTGAGGGAATAGCTTAGGAAGGCATAGTATTGGGGCCCTTGAGATTCATCCTAACCTGGTGAACTTTGAGTGAGGGAAAAACAAACTTAATTTATACTGACTTTGAAATATTGGTGGCAGGCCAAGTCACTTTCAGTTCATCCATGGATGTACAAATTGCCAATTTTCTTGGTTCCAACAGCTAGAGTGACAGCATTTTGCCTGACAAACAGCAGGAATCTCCTAGGACCAAACCATATTGGGGCAGTCCTATGAGATTGGGAATAGGTTTGGGGTGCCCAAACCATCTGAACCCAGATATTCCAGCATCCATTTGACCAAGCAAGAGATGTCAGATGGGGGTTTTGAACTTCCAGGGAGGGTTTTGAACTGGCAGCAGCATTTCCTAATGGCCCAATGCCATTGGCAAGCTTTGCTGAAGATTCAACACTAGCTGCTTTGTTTGCTGAATTATATGCTCGTTGGGCTTTGTTGCCAAGGTTCTGGGGCTCTTAAGCCTTGATGCCATAAGCTCTTTGTCAGCAACTTCATTTGCACCTTTTTTAAATGTGGATGGCAATGTTCTGAAAACTTAACAAAGTCCCTGAATTCACTGTACTAATTCAGCTATAGTCAATACTGGGATGAGTGGTGGGGTCCTTAAAGGATAAGCTGTTACCCAGCGCTTGTCCACCATGTGAGTGAGTGCACCTTGGAGATGAGAGGGACAGCGTGCCTTCTCTGACTCTTTTTTCCAGGAATGAGAATCCCACCCAGTCCAAGTTGGGGGTGTTCCCCTAGACACACATTACCCTTCCATTTTGCCAAAGGGGGAGCGCAACCACTGGGGAATTTAGTGAGTGCCACATTCTTATGGGCCTTGGGCAACTTGATCCCATCATTATAGCGATTTTTGAGGAAGGATGAGGAGCATCTGAGTGAAGTGCAAAAACCTTAACCATCTCCAAACAGTTGGCAAAGTCCTGAGCACTGAATCAGATATACTTGTAGGCCATATAGCTTTTACACATGATAAGATATTGGACTGAGCGGCAAGATTTGTGGGAAGCAAGAATGCCCTCAACTTTGGCTTCCTCCATGCCCTTGATCTCAGTGGGCTCTGGATCCAAGGGGATTGCCCCCTTAAACAGGGACAACTGAGACACATGGAAGTCTGGATGTTGCTTCCAGTGGGGTGACAATTTTAAATGGAAAGCGACATTACCCAAGTCTTCATCCACAAAGTGGGGACCTGACCGTTTACTTGAAAACTTATGCAAGGGCACCTTCATCCACAAATGGCACGTGTCAAGAATATTGTGTGATCCTTCCTTTTATTTTTGTGCACTGGGTGCTGTTTCTGATCTGTGAAACGCTTATAATCACTTGTAGCCTTAGTTAAGTGCTCCCAAACGAAGGACTGTGAGGCCTAATTGTGTTGATCGTGTTCTTTAGCAGCTACAGATACCTCCAGGTGTAAGCATGGGCCAACTAAAAAAGTGTCATACCCAAGGCAGCCTCATATATAGAGAAACCCAAGGATGCATGTGTTTCATTGTTATATGTGAACTTACTGAAGGGAAGGTCGTTCTCTCAGGTATCCTGATGGCTGAAGCGTAGCACAGCAGGTACTGTTTCATGATCTGAGTTTTCCCTATTCAGTTTGGCCATTAGACTATGTATGGTACGCAGTGGAATATCAAGGTGTGATCTTCAAGATTCCGAGAGTGTAAGTCCAGGGGAACGTCCTCTTTGCGTGGATTGGAAAATTTTCCCATTTACAAATAAGAGGGGTCCAAAGAGGGAGGCTGTACCCTTTGTCACCCAGGGCGACCTCGCCCACATGGTAGATGAGCTCTGGGTAACAGCAATCCCTGTAAAGATTCCTCCCCCAGTACCTGCACTCACCTCTGCTGAACTTGTCTGCCAAATTGAGGAAATCTGTGCCATGAAAACTGAACTAAATCGAAATGTCCAAAACCAATGGGAATAAAGCCAGATAATTGAAAAAACGAGTATTTAATAAAGGATAAGTATAAATTATCAGCCAGAATAACCAATGGTTTTGACTCAGCTAGCAGTACAATTGCCAATGCCAAATATCCCTCAAAATTGTGGGGATGATCCTCTATGAGCAGATGGTACTTCAATGACTATTGCAGATAATTTGAAGCCCCTATCTAATGAATTTAGATTTATGGCCGATGTAACTCATATGTCAAACAAATTCACCAGCAACTGGGAATGGACGGGTTGGGCATCCTAAACCCATTTTAACCAATTGGGACCACCCCTATGTGGGGTGGCCCTGGGAGATTCACATTGCTTGTCAGGCCAGATGCCGTCATGCCAACTGACAAAGATGCAGTTGAGCCTCAGTCCAGGCGTTTGCAGCTGAACCAATAGCAACTCATCCTGTCATCAAATCCTTTGATGTTAGTTCTAATTAAAGTTATTTTTTACTCTCTCCCAAAAATTCGCCAGTTTAGGTCAAATTTGAGGGCCCAAATCCCTGCTTGGTCTCACTACCAAATCAAACACTATTTAATATGCTGCATCACACTGATTAAATTGTTGGTCGATTCTCTTTATTTTCCTTTCCAATAAAATTCCAGCTAGTAATCAATTTTTCATTTTACTTAAATTCTTATTGCTGAAGTCCCAATGGCACTAACCTGGTGGCCTGTCATCCCTACGCCAGATGGGCTTTACCAGTTTTGATGATTATGATCATTACCACCATAGTCAACTGGATCCAACGCGCAAGAAACTTATGGGATCTAACCCCAGTATTGAAGCTATCCGCTATCAAGATATCAGAATTCTGTGGCTTTATATATCTCACTTTCAGGTAAAGATTCACCCCCTTGTCTTTACATTTTTGATGAACCCTTCCCCCTAGTAACCTTGAAGTAATAAACCCAGTAGTACAATCCCCTGCAGCAAGACCTGCAGCGTATGAGGTTATTTCTATTCAGTTTATATTGGGCTTCTTTTCACACTTGTTCTACATCAATGAGTCATTGTTACCCAATTTGAAGCTCCATACAACGTCGTACAAGCGGCAATGCCACTGCCATTCTTGCTAGCTTTTTGAGTGCCCACACATCCCAACTGGAAGGTCAGTCTAGACATCTTCTGTTTTACTGACATAATTGACTAAACATCGTTTCCTGCTATTTATGCCCTTCTCTTTGAGTTGTGCGCGGTAGTGGTTACCCTTTACCAAATGAACATTCAATAATTAGTTTGTTTTCTGTTGTTTATTTGGTCACTTTCTGATTTTGTGGGTAGTGTTCGCAATACCTTGAAGAAACCCCTTCAGGGCAGCAGAGCCCCATGGATAAATACTCTTCCCTCACCCAATGTTCAAGAAGGGAATCCAAGTGTTCCCTCCCAAGATAATATTAACTATGTTCTTGACGCCCTTGCTGAGGTGAAAATGTGTTCTGCTATTGCCCTTAATAATGCCACTGCACTATCCAATGCCTAACAAGGGTTTGCCCTTTTGGATGCAGTATAAGGAGATTCCAGTTGGTGGGTACAAGGACTTCTGCATACTAATTCACAAGTGGGAGTTTCTTCCTCGCTAGTCATAGTAGTATCAGCAGCTTTGAAACCCCTGTGTCGCGTGTAGACTGTTTATTCCAATTGCTTTCTTCCATGGCTGAAGCTCCCAGATTAGCTTATTTAATCTCAACTTTATGTGAACAGGCTCTGACGCTTGAGTTTTCTAATGATATTCTCCAAGCAATCTTTAGATCAGTGCTGGTTTCTGCCTCTGCCCATCACGAAGTTTGGCCTCCCCTGCAGGGACAGTGGATCACATATGTAGAGCTGTAACCACCATCAACGCCTCCCCCGCCATGGTCCCCGCTATCAAGGGATAAATTAATGATTGGACTATCCAACCTTGACACGGATTCTTTCCTTACCTTTTAACTAGTATTGGTCCAGGCCTCAGAATCTGTCAATACCCCTGCACCTGATTTCGAGCTATCCTGGTTCAACTATCGATGAATAAGAAAAACCAGATTGAAGTAGCTGGTTCCAAAGCCCTTACTCTTTCCAACATTTTTTTCTAAAAGGTCCCTGACCTTCCCCCTGATTTACTGGCCATCTTTTAAGTTTCAGTGGAGATAACTGAATAACTAATATACAAAACTTCGCCTACTTTTTATTACCTATGAAGATTAGTATCAGGTCTCACCACGTCTACTTTGAGGATTTGGTGGATACCAGAGCTGAAGTAATTTTATGAGCATAGCGCTAGTCTAACAAATGGAGCTTGATCTGGACATAGGATCTTTGATGATGGTAGCTTCATCAGCCTCACAGACCATATATCTTTTCTGATGGCCAGTATCTTTCTTGGTACATCAGTTTAGATTTTGCAATCGGTTTTAGCAGTGTGTAACTTGGTGTTTCCTATAATCTTGGGGGTTGGATGGTGGGGCAGACAACTTGTTCAAATTCACCTGGAGTCAAAATATGTTGTCATTTTTTAATGATCAAACGGAGGGATAATTTCCTTTAGTTGATACCCTTAAGAAAACTCAAGGCCACAGTTCCGTCACTTTCCTCATTTCCCCTGTGGGCCTTCAATCCGACTTTCCTGAAGAATTAATGCGCTATTAAATTATTTTCAATTCTGAGAAGGCGGACTATCTTCTCATGCAATTAAGTTTGATTTAGGATTCAAACAACGGTACAGTTGGTGAATATCAACTGCCCCTTATATCCACACACATCAAAGGAGAATGTAGCGCTCAACACTGGCTTAGAAGAGATGCTTAAGAAAGGGTGATTATTTTTGAGACATTATCCTTTGCATCTCCCATCGTTTTTGCCAAGAAGGCTGATAATTCCCTCCATCCATGCATAAATTATGGACACCTAAACAGATTTACAAAACATGATACCTACCCTTTGCCTCTGGAGCAAACTATCCGTCAAGCAATCAATAAGTCTCGTGTGTTCTCCAAGCTTGATCTCTTTGATGACTTCAACCAAATATGGATGATGGAAGGGCAATAATGGCTTACTGCGAGCCCTAACAAAATGAGGTATTTTCCAATTCTGTGTAATGCCCTTCAGGTTAAAGCATGAGACAGCCACATTCCAAAGAATGATCAATAGTGTTGGGTGACCTCCGATTCACTTACATGGTTGCATATATTGATGACATCTTGGTTCACTCCCAAACTAACGAACATGAAAAAGACTTGGAAGCATTAGTGTCTGCTTTGCATAAGGTGGGCCTATTTGTTAAGCCTTAGATATGCGAGTTTTATAAGGAGAAAGTTATCTTTCTTGGGAACCTTGTCCTAAAAGATGGTTATGAAATTCCCTCCAACAAGATGGATGTCATCTGAGAAAGGCCAACTCCAACAACCCAAAAACAATTATGAAGTTTCTTGGGCACCTTTATTTTCCTGAAGAAATTTTCCCCGGCCTTTTCCAGTTAGCTGCTCTGCTTCTCCCCCTTACAGGTAAGAATGTGCCTTTTCATTGGACACCAGAGTGCCAGCAGGCTTTTGAGTCAATTAAAGAGGTGTTCTTATCTCCCCCATCTTAAAACGCGTGGACCCTTCCAAACCAAATATCATTGCTTGTGATTCTTCATCAGTGGCAGTGGGGGCAGTTCTGCTCCAGGAGCACGATTTTTAGAACATCTGGTCGCCTACTTTCGCAGAATTTTCCTCTACTGAGCAACCCTGGGCCATATATGATAAGGAGTTAGCAGCCATAGCATGGGCGTTGACTCATCGGCGGTATCTGTTACAGGGTGCCCACCATGAGTTAACTGTGCGTAGTGATCACCAAGCTCTTCTGTATTTTTGAAAACCACATAAATTGGCACATAAGCAAGCTTGTACCAATGAGATTTGTGAAGTTTTAATTTTAACTTTGAATTTGTGAAAGGCGTGATAGAATTGCTCCCCAATTTTCTTAGCCGCAACCTGGCCCACTGTCCCTTGAACTCAAATATGTGGTCCTAGTTACCGTGATTCCCTCCACTCAAATCTTGTCTATTGTCCCCCCATGGTCTTGTCATTCAACTTTGCTCCTGATGCTCCTCTCATTTCACAGTTTTAGCAGCTTAAACGAACTTCCCCAAAAGAGTGGAGCTGTTTGATCAATTGTCCCTCCAAACTCACAAACATTCCCTATATTCCTTGGTGGAGGGTCTCATCTATTTTTGGTCACAGGTTTGGGAGCCTCCTCTCTTTAGAGCCAAGGTAATTTGAGCGCATCATGATCCTACCACAATTGGCCATTCATGCAATAAGAAATGTATGTATTTGAAAAAGTGGACTTATAGCTGGGTGGATTTTTCAAAAGAAGTCCCGTCATGGATTGCTGATTGCGCTACCTGTTCACAGGCCAAGTAGGATAGTTCAGGAAGAAATGGCTTCCTACATCCTTTACAACAGGAGGAGGGTCCATGGACGTAGGTGTCCATGAAATTAATTGTTGAACTTCCCTGTTCTAATGGGTTTATGGCAGTGATGGTGGTGGTCGATTGGTCTATCAAGTTTTCCCTATTTATACCATGTGCTTCTGTGATTGCATCAAGAGAAACTGCTCATCTCTTCATGTCCATGGGTTTTCTATGTTTGGTTTTCCGCAGGAGATCATCATTGACTGTGATTCACAGTTCACAGCGCAGTTCTGAAGTGAACTCTTCTCCATTTTAAAAATTTCCCCTGCCATTCCACATCGTATCATCCCCAGTCTGATGGAAAAACCAAGCGAGTTAACCATCTTAGAACAGTACTTGCGCTGCTATTCTGCGGCCACACAGAATACCTAGGCTAATGATCTTCCCCTAACTCAAATTTTCCTATAACAACGGAATTCACGCTTCTACAGGGGTTTCTCCTTATGAAGCAACATTAGTGTATAATTCCCTATTTTTTCAGTCAGTCCCTGCTTGCATCATGTAGTCCTAGCTGCTGAAGATCATGCTGAGAACATTTGCTACTCAGTCCTTAGTGCAGGAGCATCTCATTAAAGCTATCAATGATTACAAGTGGTTTGCGGATTGAAAACAGCTTCCTGGCTACAACATAGCCGTGGGTTCAAACGTTATGTTTGATACGCGCCATTTGCAGATGCAAGTACTCTCCAGAAATTTGCAAGCAAGCGTTTGGGTCCCCACTTGGTGGAGGAAGACTTGGGCAATGGTGCTTTCTGGTTCAAGCTGCCATCTCATTGGAAACAGCACCCCCATCTTCAACGTTTCTCAGTCAATTTAAGGGGAATGTTCCTGTGGAAGCAGAGCCACTTGTAATCGAGGATGTGGAGGAGGCCGTGGTGGAAAACTAATTAGTGTTCTGTAAATCTCAAAGTCAGTTCAGTATCTCGTCACCTGAAAGGGCTATCCAGCCTAGGAGAACAGTTGGGTTAAGGCCCATGATTGTGCTAACTGCACGGAACTGGTTGAGGCGTTTCATGAGTCCCATCCCAATGCTCCCTGTCCCCCCCAAAAGTTGCAACTTTAATGGCGATCAAGTTGCCCAAGGCTCACAAAAATGTAGCCCTCATACAGTTTCCTGGCGGTGGCGCCCCTCCTTTGGAAAAAGGAAAGGGTAATGTAAGTCCAGGGGAGTGCCCCCTTTGCATGGATCGGGCAATTTTCCCATTTCCAAATAAGAGGGGTCCAAAGAGGGAGCCTGTACCCCTTGTCACTCAGGGCGATTCGCCCACATGACAGATAAGCGCTGGGTAACAGCACTCCCTCAAAAAATTCTCCCCCAATACCCGCACTCTCCTCTGCCAAACTTGTCCGCCAGATTGAGGAAATCTGTGCTGAGATTTTACTAAATCAAAGACAAAATTTCTGAAACCAATGGGAATAAAGCCTGAAAATTAGAAAACTAATAGTCAAGAAGGGACAAGTATCAGATTATTGGCTGGAATCGCTGATGGTTAAACTCTGCAATCACTATGATTGCTAACACCAAACACCCATTAAAATTGTTGAGGATGATCTCCAATGAGCAGATGGTACCTTTGGGGACTATCACAGATAATTCGAAACCCCTATCTAATGAATTGGGATTTGTGGCTGATGTAACTTATTTAGTCAAACAAAATCCCCAGCGACTGGGCATGGGCGGGTTAGCAATCCTGAACTGATTTCCAAAAATTGGGACCGCCCCTATGTGGGATGGACCTGGGAATTCACATTGCTTGTCAGGCCAGATGCTGTCTTGCCAACTGACAAAAATTCGGTTGACCCTCAGTCCAGGCGTTTGCAGCCAAACCAAAAGCAACTCAGCCTGCCACCAAATCCTTTGATGTTGGTTATAATTAAACTTATTTATCCCTCTCCCCCTAAAATTCGCCAGTTTAGGTCAATTTTGAGGGCCCCAATCTCTGCTTGGACTCAATACCAAATCAAACACTATTTAATCAGCTTCTTGTACTGAGGAAATTATTGGCCAATTCTCTTTATTTTCCTTTTTTAATAAAATTCCTGCTAGTACCCAAATTTCTATTTTTCTTGAAATTTATTGCTGAAGTCCCACTGGCACTAATCTGGTGGCCTGTCATCCCTACGCCAGATGGGCTTTACCAGTTTTGATGATTATGGTCACTACCACCATAGTCAACTGGATCCAACGCGCAAGAAACTTCTGGGATTTTAACCCCAGTATTGAAGCTATCAGCTATTAAGATATCAAAATTCTGTGGCCTTATATATCTCACTTTCAGGCAAGGATTCGCCCCCTTGTCTTTACATTAGTGATGAACCCTTCCCCCAGTAACCCTGAAGTAATAAAGCCAATAGTACAATCCCCTGCAGCAAGACCCGCAGTGTCTGGAGTTGTTTCTATTCAGTTTATATTGGGTTTCTTTTCAAACTTGTTCTACATCAATGAGTCATTGTTACCCAATTTGAAGCTCCATACAACGCTGTATGAGTGGAAATTCCACTAGCATTATGGCTTAATTTTAGGGTGCTCACGCATCCTAACTGACAGGTCAGTCTAAAATTTTTCTACCATTTTCTTGACGAAAAGCTTGATCCAAAACCACTCTTAAATAGGGGCCTACAGTTTCTGACAATCACCTGAGGGAGTCTAAACATTGAGAAAATAATGCGCATGAAGAGAAGGGCAGTTTCTTCAGAAGTAATGGCAGAGGAGCTTGGGATGAAAACGGAAAATTTAGTGAAGCGGTCTACTACCATCAAGACTGCTGTGAACCACTTGGAGCTGGGTAGCTCAACAATAAAGCCCACAGACACCAATTTACATGGCTCTTTGGCCTGCAGCAAGGGGTGAAGTGACCATTCCCACCAGACCAATCTAACTTAGCCTGCATGCAAGTCACACATTTTGTGATCCTTGACAGAACATCATTTGACAAGGCCAGCCTGTTATTGATACGCTTTAAAAGATTGATGCATTATTGTTCCTTGGGTGATCAACTGTTGGGGGTTCATAATGAGCCTAAATTACTTTAACTTGAAGGAGGGGGAACCCATACCTCCGACCAGAGCAGGATGAGCCCCTCAGCAAGAGAATACAGGGAATGTCTTGAAGTTGGGAGGGACAATTGCTCCAAGAGGTCCACTCCTTATGCACATGCCATTTATGCTGCTAAGACCCCAAAATCAAGGGCGCGTCTGGAGCTAAATCTGCTGCCAAAACCTTGGGAGGGACAATGGTCAAGATTTGGGTGGGGGGATGCATATGACGAAATCTTCCTCATCAGAGTCAACAAGGTAAAGTGCGGGAATGTAACTGAGAAAATCATGAAGTAAATTCAGAGCTCGATTCACACACTCAATTTTAAAGTTGAAGCTGCACAAGTCCCGGTAGGTGCAGGTCTGTCAGTGTGCCAACTTCTGTAGCATATAAAATAGAGGGGAGCTTGGTGATCCATATGCACAGTCAACTCATGCTGAGCGCCCTGCAAGAGATACCACCACTGGGTCAAGTCCAACGCCACGACTGACAATTCCTTATTGTAAATGGCCAGGATTCTCAGTGGAAGAAAACTTCAGGAAAGATTGCAGTCAGGTGTTCCAACCCATTGTGCTTGGAGCAAGATAGCCCTAACCGCAGTGTAAGATGCATCGCATGTGAAAATATAGGGTTTAGTGGGATCCACATGCTTAAGGATATGAGGCAACAAAAACACCTCCTTAATTGAATCAAATGACTGCTGGAATTTAGCGTCCATCAAAAGGGAACGTTATTGCCTGTGAGAGGATGGAGTTGGCGTTTAACTGGGATAGGGTGGGAGAGAATTTCTTTAGAAATATTATGGCGCCCACGAAGCCAATCAATTGCTTTTGGAGTTTTGTAGTTGGCCACTCGCGGATGGCATCCAGTTTGCTGAGCAGGATGGCGTACCCAACTTTCAAGATGAGATTACCCAAAAAGGTGACTTCTTACCAATAGAATTCGCATTTTGACGGCTTGTCAACCAAGCCATACTTAAGCAGGACACCCACTCCCACCTTCAAGTCCTTTGCATGTTGCTTGGGAGAGGGAGAATGTACCAGGATATTGTCAATATATGTGGCCGCACAAGTAAACTGGAGATCCTGAGAACGCTATCAATCATCCTTTGGAAGGTTGCAGGCGCATTCTTCACATCAAATGGCATAACTCGAAATTGGAATATGCCTCATCTCATCTGGATAGCGGTTAGCCATTACTGACATTCCTTCATCAAACTTGATTAAAAGCGTTGAGCAGATTGAGTTTTAAAAACATTTGCAATTTTGCAATGGCTTAGACAATTATACGTTCCAATGGCAGGGGGCAAGAGTCATGCACCGTAATATTGTTAAGATGCCATAATTTATGCAGGGGCAAAGGGAACCATTGGCCTTCTTGGCAAAGACAAAGAAAGAGGCAACTGGGGAGTTTTCCTTGAACAGCAACCCTTCTTTAGCATGTCATCCAACCATGCATCAAGGGAAACCTCCTCCTCTGCAGTATGCGGGTAAAGTAAGAAATTTAATTTACCACCTCCCCTGTTGTCAGGAAAATTCAAATCAATTTTTATGTGGGGAAGGCGGTTAGCCTTGTAAGAGTCAAAGATGCTCTGATAGCCCATCAACGCCATGGGGAAATCCAGCGGATGACCAATGGAAGATACAAGGGATTTAACATCCCCAACCTTGAGCTTTGGTAAGGGTATTCAGCAAGGGAAAATCGCCCTCCACCTGACCATTAGTAAACGACAGCATGTTAGATTCCAGGTTGATGCTCACATGCTGCTGACGCCACCAATCCACACTAGAATCAGCGGGAACACCAGGTTAGGCATTGCCGAGAAACAATTGCAAAAATTAAACATGTGTACCAAGAAAGGTATTGTTCACCATACTTTGTATAATGGCTGGGAAGCTGACAAGGTGACCAACACTGCTGGCCCCAAGTCCAGGTCTAGATCCAGCTGTTAAGCCAACTCTAGACTCATGAAGTCTCTCGCTGCTCCAATTTCATCCAAGGCCTTAAAGGACACCTGATGGGCCCCAATACTAATTTTTACTGGTAATAAAAAGTAGGCGGAATTTTGTTTATTGAAGAATATGGTCAATTCTACAGACACCAAAGAGACTGATAAGACGGGTGAGCTAGAGCACACCAACTCAGGCGCAGGGGCGTCATCATATTGGGACTCAATATGGATAATGATTCAACTTTGGGAACAGAACCAAAAGCCAAGTTCTTGAATCCAATCATGAAGTTCCCATTTTGAGGGTGATCAAGGAAAAAGTAGAGGGTAGTGAAACAATTTGACCATGAAGGAATTCCTACAAACCCATCTGGGAGCTGCTTATGAGATCAGCAATTGACCAGACAAACAACAGAAAGTAGGTTACTATATGAACATTCATACGGAAGAAGGTGACCACTGATTCACCCATCTTGACAGGGATGGTGGAAATGGCTGGAAACAATATATGGTTGATTATGTCAGGGAGACGGTAGATAAAGTTTTGACTTGTCAGACAGTTGAAATGCAAAGGCATCCAAAAGGCGAGCCAGAATGCCAGGGGCATTGCCACTCAAATGAAGTTATAATAGGTGAGAGATGAACAACAACATAGGGCCAACGGACCACAAATGGAAAGAATAAACTTGTAAAAAACCAGGCAGTTACAACCCCTGGGGCAATTGGCTCAGGTATAAAAAGTAGCAATCTTGGGGAAAATTCATAAAGGCCTTGAAATGATAGGTTCAAGTGACTATGGTGGGGGTCAAAGCTAGTAATATGACCAGAGAAACCCAGTCAATATGCGGGCTGTGGGGCCTTTTGCAATTGTCACAGGGTTTAGCAAGAAAAACTAGAACTTAAATAAATAAATTAAGAACAGGAAAATTTTTAATGGAAACTTAAAATAAGAGAATCAACTGTCAATTTTTTCAGTGTGCCATGACTTCTTAAATAGATGATCAATTTCTGAGGGAATAAAGACATGTAACGGGTTGTTATGAGGGATTTGGGTTTCAAAACTCATAGTTTTCACCCAAATCTACATTTTTATTATAATTTACTGAGTCAATTCTGAGGGATTAGCTTTTAGAATGCATGGGATTGGGGCCCTTAAGATTTAGCCTAACCTTACGAACTTTGATTGAGGGGGAAAATGAATTTAATTTAAACTGACAACAAAAGTATTGCATTAGCGGGTCAAGTCGCTGTTGGTCCATCCAAAGACATTCAGTTTGCCAATTTTCATTGGTTCTGATGGCTTTAGCGACGGCATCTTGTCTGAAAGGCAGCAGGAGCCTCCCAAGGCCACCCCACATAGGTGCGGTCCCATGAGGTCAGAAACAGGTATGTGGCGCTCAAAACGCCCACACCTAGTTGCTCCAGAGTCCGCTTTACCAAGAATGAAATGTCAGACGGGAGTTTTGATACTTCTCAGGGAGGGCTTTAAACTGACAGTATCATTTCACAATGTCCTGATGCCATCAGTGAGCTTTGCCAAAGATTTACAACTAGCTGCTTTGTTTGCTGAATTTATGCGCCCATTGGGCTTTGTTGCCAAGGTTTTGGAGTCCTTGAGCCTTGATGGTGAAGGCTTGTTGCAGCAACTTCATTTGCACTTCTTCCCCATATATATGGCAATGTCCCAAGAACTTGGCACAAATTCCCTGAATTCAACATACTAATTTGTCTGAAGTCAATACTGAGATGGGTGGCGGAGTCCTTGAAGGGTAAGCTGTTACCCAACGCTTTTCCATCATATGGGCGAGGTTGCCCTGGGAGATGAGAGGGACAGCATGTTTTCTCAGCCCCTTTTTTGATGGGTACATGAATGGAACATGGTCCAAGTGGAGGGGGCGCCCCTAAGACTTACATTATCCATGCCACTAATAAATCCAAGGCTAAAAGATTTTTGGATTATCTGTTACATTTAACATCTGTTGATAATATTAGTATATATAATTTAAAGAACAAAAGGCTATTCTGGGCTTTTAGCCTTGCTTTTCTATAATTTTTAAGCTTACATCTTTAAATAAAAATACTAACATGATAACTAGCATAACAACCTAATCTGCTTGGCAAAACTATTTAAACTATTAAATCTACCATATATTAAACTGCTCAGTTGTAACAATATATATTAATTACCGTTAAGAGATTATAAAATTACTTCTTACATATAGAGCCTCTTTAATTTTACTATGAAAACAAAAAAATATGGCGGAATAAAGTATTGTCATTCAACCTAAGTAACTGTGAAAGAGTTCATCAATAGGTTATGTCAGGGAGTGTGTTAGATGAGGGATGCAAAATTCCAATGCAAATAAGATTGTGAGATAAAAAAAAGAAAGTAAAAATTAATGTGTGTATGTGTGTGGAGGACATATAATATAATGAACAGATGAACCAAAATCACCAAACTTGACACAAATATTCTGTAAATATTGGTAATATTATATGCATTTTACAAAAAAATGCTAATTTATATATGAGCTATATATAAGGTTTAAAATGTAAGTTTCTAATAGTAATTGTATATCATTTCAGCTGAGTTTTTTGGTATTAATATCTAATAATTTGAGGGGAGGATACCCCAGTGATAGAATATGGACTCTCTACCACTGCCTCCACAAGTTTGATTTCGGTTGATGAACTTTGGGTAGGGGACAATTATGACTGTGTTGGCGTTGTACACCAATGCCCCAAATCAAGATAGCAAATAGCAAAGGCGGTCCATGGAGTTCCTGGCCTATCATATGCTGCGCATGGAAGTTTTCATATCTTATCCTCCTTTCCCATTCATGTGATTTCCCCTTAATTGGCGTGGTATCATCCCCAGGTCAGCCCACCTCATATAAAAATATTTAATAGCTGATATGTTATAGCTTTTGATAAGTGGTTGATAGTTTTTGTTGTTTAACCTTTAGTTTTGGTTTAGTTACTATAGTGGTTTTTAGTTAAACAATGGGCTCAATGTTTTCAGGTAGAAGGTTAATGGCTTAGTTTATGTCAGTTCAATTGGATTTAAAATTAAGTGATAATTTATGGCTAAACTATATTTAACTGGTTTTAGTTATAGGGTTGACAAGTTTGCAAATCCTATAGGTTTATTTGATTTAGAACAAGTCGTTGGTGGTTGATTGTTCAGTAGGTATAATTATTTGTGAACTTATTGATAGTCGCCTATCAACATAAAAAATAAGAATTGATTAGAATCATACGATAAATTATAAAACCCAAGCAGAGCTGGGCTACTTAGTAGTGCTATATAAATAAAATTGACAGTGATATTAGTAGTAAGAAGTAAATAAAAAAGGTATTGTTATGAAGCTGCTAAGATTGACAATCTATCAGGTTGTTTCCTCCCTTAGTTTTACTCTTTAGTCACATTTAAAACTTTTTTATCTAAAATCATTTGAAACTCCCAAAATAACTTTTCCTTTTACTATTTTCCACACAATCAGGTATTAAGGCCTGACCTCATTTCCAATAAAAAATCACAAAATCACTTATAACTTCACTACACCATTTTTTATTCTTCTTACCCCTGCTCCACCATATAGGATATTTTTGGCCAAATGCCTCATTTTGATCACCTACAACCAATGACCAGTATGAATCAAATATTAAAATCCGAGGTGTCACCTGAGCCTCAGGCTGTGATGAATTAAAAAATTTCTGAGCCTTTACAACAAAATTGGTGCTTCTGACAGGGAGGAAAATCAAGAACCAGTAAACACTCAGTAAAATTACCAAGGTACTTTCATCTAATTATTAAAAAAAAAAAAAAATTTTGAAGGTTCTGATAATGGTCCCATTTGGGAATGGTTAGAAGATTACAACGCATGTGGTATCAATTACAAAGTCAGTTTTAAACAACAATTGTGAGAAGTAAAAAGTATTCTTGCCAGACCTGACCAAAAATGGCACAGCGCCAGCATTCCCTTTTATTCTGGAGAGAATGTAAAGCCTGTGCCAAGGAGACGTTTTAAATCCTTTCTTCTCAACTTTGTGAAAAATTATGCCACCTTCACCTACAAAATTTTTACAATATCAGTAACTTTATTAGCAAGATTAAGGATCTCATGGGACTCTGGAACCTGACAACCTATTTAAATTGTAAGGAGATTGAGCAAAAGCTCTTAAACTGGTTCTTCAACAATATTTTAAGTAATTGTAGTGAGTCGACCTTGGGACAAAATATACCACATCAAGATTTTTTATAGCCAGTACAGGTTTTGAAATGTGTTGAAGAAAACCTGCACTAGAGTGAAGCAGGAATTATCCTGCCAGGCTAAACACCCTTGTTCTTCAACAATAATTTAAATCACAATATTAATGCCAAGTTGTTGGCCCAACTGACTTGCATGCGTCAGGCTATTGCTATATGTCAACACTATGCAATAATATTATCAATACCATCAAATTCCCAGGACCTTCACCCCAGTGAACCTTGTGACCTTGTGGAATTGTATGCTTTCAACATGGAAGGATGATCCAAAATTACCCAACATCAAGCCACCCTCAGAGATAAACTAGCAAATAATGCCCTTACCAATCAAGTTTGACAGTTAACTATGGTAAACCAAGTGAACAACCCTTAAAAAAATCAACAGTGCTTTAATTGTAACCACTCAGGGCAACATTTATGTCAGCGTTGAGCCCACTGCCCACAATGTCAAGTTACATATCCAAATGTTCATTGTCCTTATTGAGGAAGTCAACAGCTTTGAGCCACTAAAACATAGCTTAAACCAACCAACTGCCTCACAAGGTTTGTCAGTCCAATCAACTTCATTTTTAAATACCTGTTTGACTTATGATGGAGTATATTCCAACTTAATACCCAATGTACCAAATTCAATATATAAACAATGTCCATTGGATGAAACCTTAGGGCTTCTGTTTTTAAAGTTCTATAGTGCTATGCCCTAGAAGCCTAACAGTTAATATTGAAGCAGTCTTAGACTCACAACAAGTATTTTATTAGTTTTTGAGGGTGCCAAGTCACGCTTAGGTCCTGTCAGCTAGAGTATCTGACCTATGGTAAGATTGGAAAAAGGACTTAATGAAGTCAAGATACCAAAAAGAGATTTAGATAAAATGACATTTCGATATTTTAATATGTAAAAAGGGGTTTTTATATGTTACATATAGAAATAAAGATCTCATAAGGGAAAAGATTAATAAAATATTGAAGGGGAGATCAGAATAAGCTACTCATGGCCAGGTGACGAGTATAGATTTAATAATGCTTTTGTAGCATATTTTGATATGTAGAAAAAGTTTTAAAATGAACAAAATCTATAAATTTGGTATCACTTATTTAAATCATTGGAAATATATTGATTCCTAACATTCTAAAGTAAAATCATTTTACTGCCTCTTACATGATCTGATAAATTAATCACCTGACATTAGATAATTCTTTGCCTTGGCTAATTGGGATTTCATTTCAGGTTATCCTGAGCTCAAGTCAGTCTGATAGAGATTCCTTATTGTCAAGTTGAGCCTTACCAACGATTTATTTTTCCATATAGTTGATTAAAGGGATTTCTTTAACATCCTATTCATGTTTAGGTGCTGATTAACTTGTGGAATTTGTCAAGGTTGTTTCTTACCCTGATGTCTAATAATCTGTTATTTGATAAAAGCAATCATCTTAACCCTACTTTGAAGGAATATGCCGCTGAATAAACAAAGAATGAAAGAACATCTAAACAGCCAAACATCTGGATTCCAAAGAAGAATAAGAGCAATAATTTGTAGGGGGTGTGGCATAGTCAGGATGAGCGTCCCACTATCACCCTCATGATGCAGGTTCAAATCCTGATGTGGCAGAAATTGTATTTATGTGCCAAGATGATATCAATACATGTGGATTCGCACACCATGCCTCAGTCTGAACAATCAAATTAGTGAAGTTAGATCATGTAATCCCAGCCTATCAGAACATGTGCAGAAAGGTTTTACCCCAATACTTGGGTCTTGTCCTCCACTCCTATATTTTCGCTCCCTACACCCTATCCCTTCTATTGGTGTGGATTTGCCCCAAGGTCAGCCCACCTTGAATATAATTAAAAATAGCAATAATTTGTTAAAGAAATTACCAAAAAATGCCCAAACCCCAAGTAGTACCTAAGGAAGAGTATGATTAAAACACTGCATACTATCAAAAGATCAAGGGTTAAAATTACCTGGATTTATTATAAAATCTCAAATTGAAATAGATTAGAACACTCAACCCTAAACCCACACTGTTCAGAAACAAAAACGAATATTCCTATTTAAAATATCACTCTTGAAAACCTGTTTAGAAGCCTTTACCCCCAATCTAAAATCAAGATTCCTCAGCAAACAGCTACAACCCAACAAATTGTCCCCTATCACACTAAGAAAAATTCCGCCATCAAAATTTAAGGAGCACCGTTAATTCTGAGTCTCTTGGTGACCTGTGTAAGTTAATCCCTGCCTTATGCTAAGATTTACATCAAACAATTGACTTTACTTGACTCCAAAATGTTAACCAAAAAATCCAAAGCCCTTTTTAACAGCATGAAGCACCCCACAACCAAGGACCTTCTTTGAATACACCTTCCCAATCATCCTATATTCTGAGTTCTGTTAGTATTACTAAGAAATACTTCACAACATTGATTACAAAGATATAATCAAAAGTAACCTCATTTTCTTGATTGCTGACGTTCCCAACATTCCTGCTGAAGCCAAACCTAAAACTCACCTGCTGAGATCTCTGGCAAAAGATGAATCATTGATGCAGTTGTCTTCAACCATAAGTACTTTTCCGTGTTATTGTTGCATCAAGCCATCAGGGAACCCAAAATACCCACAAACTGCAAAAACAATTAGTGGTACATCCAAACTAGTCAAGAGGATTAAACCGCCAATACACTAAAATCAAGCCCCTACAGACCAAGACCAACTAACTTTCTTTTAATCTCCTAATCATGCATCAAAGTTTTCTAAAAGTCAAAATTCAAACATCTTTAGGAACAAAAAAAGGTGAACTACTTCAGCTAGTCAAGAACTATGAAGATAATATAAACTAAGGTGAAGACATTGTTCATTTATCAAATATATGAAACTCCATACTGGTGTCAGAGACACTAAACCAATTGCCCAAATGCCATATCAATTATATCAAGCCTGTCACACTTCATAAAAACCCAAAATTTAAGAAGGGCCAGTTAATGAGTATTGTTTGCGCATTCAATCACTGTGGGCATTCCCATAGTCTAGCATGAAAGAAGATTGGAAAACTCCAAATGTACATCGATTATAATCTACTAAACAAGGCTATTGAAAAAAGCTTACTACTGATCCTATTCTCCAACATCTTTAGTGCTATGAAGGTAACATAAGTGTTCACCAACATCAATCTCTTTTATTTATACTACCATTTATGCGTGGATAAAGATTCAATCGAGAAAACTGCATTTGTACCCAAATATGGTCAGTTTGAGTACACATGCCATTCAGACTTACCAGAGCACCATAAACCTACCAGAAAATCATGGATAGTCTAATCCAAGATCTTTTCAATTTATGCTTCACTATCTTTAGTGATGATTTATCTACTCTCCTAACTTTCAACAACACCTACAAGTCCTGAATATGGTGTTAAAACAGATAAAGCAGGATAACCTTAGAATTAATGGGTCTAAACTAGCTTATAAATAGAGCTGAAAATATTAGGCCATATAATTACCTTTGAAGGAAGAAAGATGGACCTCAAGAAGATCAAAGTCATCATCTCCTGACTTTATCCATATAGTTCCAGTGATTTACTCAGTTTCCTCAGAACTTTCAACTATTACCATTCATTCATCCCAAACTGCAGTCAGATTTAAGCTCGTTGTACCATCTGCAGAAATAAGATGTTTTCTGGGATTTAAACAACCTGAGCAGCACAGTTATAATAAATCGCTTAAATTAATTTTTTTGAGCATTCATTTTATTATTCCTAAATTATAAAAACAAATTTCAAGTTTTACCGATACAAGTGCTATTGCCCTCAGAGCAGTATTAAACCTTTTTTGATAAGGAAAATATCTGACAATTGAATTCATTTTTAAGAAATTCAGCTCTGACCAACTCAAATAATTCATTTATGAATAGAAAATACAAATTGTTTTCTACTCTCTAGAAAAAATACAATGCTATCTACTTGATTCATATGCCTCCTTTTACATTAACAATTCTGCCATATGCTTCTTGTTCATCAATCTAATTTCTAACAGCTGACGTATCTGATGAAATTACAATCAGTGGAATTCGATGTGAAGTTCATAAATCTCTCATAAAATTGAACCTGTAGCTGATAAACTTTATCATATCCCTTCTGTTACCAACCAAGTATCATTCTAGCATTTGGAGTCAATTGACCTGCAACCTGAGTTGCTATAGATTCAACAATTTCTACAGGCTCTCAAAGTCCATGAGGGAGTGTCCAATGAGTGACAGTCAACACCAAATGCACCAAGGTTAGACACTGAAGTTCAACTATACCTACAAGCCAAGAATGCCATTATTAATATAGTTTAAAAAGTATGAAAAAATGGAAAAATGCCTAAAGCAAGCCCAAACTATGTTGGACACTTTAAAAACCAAGCAAAATGGGAACAGCTATTTTCCACCTACTGTTAGCTGAATGACCACGCCAATGTCTGCAACTACATTGCCACCTGCTACGACTGTCAAGTTTTTGCCAATCAGCTCAACCTGATAGAACTCTCAACCATATAAGAATTTTAAAACCTATTGAGATCTGAAAAAAATTTGTAATGCCCTTCCCTGTATTCATTCAAGGATTTAAACACCTCTTAGTTGCCACCCAATACTTCACCAGATGGCTCAGCCTAGGCAGACCCTAAAGTTAATGCTCTTGCCACATCTCAATTTCTTTAAGGAGAAAATTATTGACACCTATGGACCCCCAAATGCTATCTATCTGATAAGGGGTCACAATTTAACAATAAACTATTTGGCAAAGCAGTTAATCAAGTCCAGATGAGACACTTGATGCCACCTTCTATAATCCCCAATGAAATGGATTAAATGAACTGCTTAGTCAAACTCTCATATATGCTTTGGATTAAAGTTGCATAAACAATTCCAAAATGGTCTGAACAATAACCTACCATCCTATGTGCCTACCAAGTCATTTTAAACTCTACTAGTTGACAACTCCTACAAACTTATATTCTGATAAAATATCAACCTAATACTACTATAAACTTGTAAAATAGAATCCCACTGACATGATTTGAAAAACAACCTAAGAAATTTCATAGGATCAATCCAATCAAAATGAAATCAAATATGATGAGCTGATAAAAACAATCAATAATTTTAGCGTAGAAGACTTAGTTTAATTTTTCTAAATGCATTACTCAACTCTAAGTCCCAGAAAACTTAACCACACCTCTAAAAAGACATTTTGAGTATCTAAAATCCTACTCTATATGAATTACAACTTGAAAATCCTCAACGGAGTCCCCTTTCTTTCTAACATCAATGATAATTACCACAATATATATGTATAAAAATAAATAGGAGTTGCATCATGAAACTGCCAAAATTGATGATTCATTAGTATATACCTTCTCTGGTTCTAACCTTATTGAAATCAGGGTGGGGTGTATACTCACTGGTGCTAATTTGCCTCAGATTTTAAGAATAATGCAGCGAAAGTAATATATCAACTGCCTAAATAAAAATAAAAGTGGTTTTTCACCAAAAAATAAAATAATACCACATATAAGTATAATACAAGTTGCTTTTTATGAGTTTTTATTATGTTGCAGTGAGAGGGTTAAAAGCAAACCCTCTTCCAATGTTAATTCTTAGTATTTAAAATGAATCCGGGATTGAAGTGCAATAGGCATCCGTTTCATTATTAGCTTCAAGCCTAGCTAGGAATATGATTGTTCAACCTATCAGAGCTCTCAAATCTTGGCTTGCTTTGATGGAACAGCCAATGAAGGGTCAAGAGTAGGTAGGGCATGTCCATGAGGCAAATATTTTATATATTTGAGCAATGACCTTGAGGAAAAATAGTTGCACCTTGTAAGACTCTCTCCATGGCTATAATAGTTGGACCTTGTGAGATCTCTCCATGGCTATAAAAGTGGGAGTCTGTCTAGATACTAAAAAAATTATAAGTGGGACGGAGAGGAACTCTGATGGACTCCCCTAATTTTGATGCATATTCTTTGCAATTTGCTTACCTAAACTCATACTATTTGCTTAAGACGTATTATTAAAATTGTTACCCCAATTTGAGGGATTCTAACTGGAATTGACCAGAGTCTTTTGGCCAATTTTATCCGTATTAAAAAATGAAACATTATCATTATAAGCTTGGACAGGTAATAGTATGACAAGCACCACATTAGATTTGGTTTTGGGGTGGACTCTCCATCATTGGGACTATTTTCAGCCAAAACATTCTATTCCCTTAAGCAGATAGGCAATTGTCTGACAATCCTCTAATTTCATTTATTCATTTTTATCTGTTTTCTGTTGATACCATCATAATCTTTTCCCTTTTACCAGTCTCCAACTGATCAGTTATAAAAGCATGCCCTTAGTTCTCAATATTTTATTTATAAAACACTAATATTTTTGCTTACTTCATTTTCATTTTATCTGGATTAATCCTCGCCCTCTCTTTTAAGCTATTTTGGGCCAAATGCCCATTTTAATTACTTAACATCAATGACCAATATGAATGATAATACTAAAATCTATGGTGTTGCCTAACCATCAGGTTGTAATTATTAGTATTCCTGAGCCTACAAAACAGTATCATTATTGTCTTAATAGCCATTAACTGCGTCATAAAAAAAAAGTATATAAGGTGGATCAACCTTAAAATTACACCATGCTGAGTTTTTCTAGTCAGTATTGGGTTTGAGCCTGTGTTGGCCACAATCTGAACTAAAGTAGAATCAGGAACCACCATGCCAGGCTAACCATCCCTGTCAAAAAAGATTAAATATCCATTAATGAAACAACTTTATAAAAATTAATATAAATTATGAAAATAAATCTCTAAGATAATTATACTAAACTATTGAAAACGCATTCTAGTTAGACCCCAATTTAAAAACTTTATTTTGTTGGTTATACTATAAATTCAACAAAAGATGATTATCCAATTAATAAAATTTACATGAATGCTTACTTGAAGATCTTAAGTATTTTGTTTTCAAAACCAGCATAGCTAAATATTTCAAACACTGGCTATTTCAACTTTAAGAAAATATTAAATTATGTTTTGTTGTATATAGCTATACATATCCATATTTTTTCTAATGTTAAAACCTCTAATATTCTCAGAAATTACTCAAAAAATATTTAATAGTTTAGATTATCATTTTTATTTATGAAAACTGATAAAAACAAAGTATAAAAATTGTTTAAAAACTGAACCAGGCTTAGAGATAGACTTCTAAAGAATTAGTATTTATCAGTATTTCAGTTATAGATTTTTATTAGAACTACCAATCCTATGTTCCAGATACACAATATATTTTTATATTATGAAAGTTATTGAGAAGTGAAGTATCAAAGTATCTACTAAGATTTCAACTAATATTGAATCAATTAATTAAGTATATAAATTTCCTTAAGAGGACTTGGTAAAATATATAAATACAAGTTTAACATTTTAACTATTAAATCACTACCTTATGTCAATTCCCAAGATTTCTGATTAGATTTCAGAATTATATACATCAAATTGATATGAGTGCAAATCAATGCCTTGGTTAATAACCCCATCCTATAATTTACTTATTCATATACATAATGATATATTATATGTTAAATTACTCAGAACCATAAATATTTTGATCCTATTCACTCTGACAATCAAATCATGTATTAACCAAATACATGAGTATAGCTTCTAAACAAGTACATTAGAGAATGGTTATCCAAATCCCTCAGCTATTTCTGAATCCAACGCCATTTTCCTCACCACCTATATATGAAATCTCTCTAAAAAATGGTTACCATTGTTGAAATTAACATAAGAGCGTCAGATATCAGAAGCACAGGTTACTATGCGCTAAAATTAAAGTACTGGATGAAGACAATTTTTTGTAAGAAACACAAAAACCTCTGTTATAAAAATAGGTTTTTCTTAAACAAAAATAAAATTACACAACGTATTCTTTAAAAACAGTGGCTATGCAGATTGCATTTTGTGGTAGTCTTTGGCAAAATAGGCATCCAAGGCTGTTTTAAGAATCAGATCCCCTTTCAACCAGCATTTTTCTTAGATACTCTTTCAAACTCCCATGTTTCTTATTAGAGTAAATTCCTGTTAACTGAATAGCACTAGTGATTAGTAAGTTAGTTGCATAATAATCATTGTAGGCAGGGAAAAAAAGCTAAGGCTTGAGGAATTTTTATAATAATAACCATTAGCTAAAACAACTGACACACAGAGAATTAAAAATGTAGAAATTAGAAACAATTTTCTTATTATTGTATGCAGCGCAGAGGCAAAATACTGAATAATATAATAATATAATAAGCGATATAAAAACATGGAATATGGACATATGGATAGTTTAAAGCAAGATATCAAGAGTTGCACCAGCTGGGACTTAAGAATTTAATCTTTTTTTAGCTGATGGACTTATCGATGTTAATTTAATCTTCCTTTTTGATTAACAGTAATCAAATGTGTCAGAGAGGTTGCCAATAGTAATTTAAAAAACTTGGCCAAATGCATAAGAATGTGGGCATGGGGGTAATGTAATTTATAGTAAAATAATTTTATAGATTACATTTAAACAATTTATCAATTAAAACTTTTATCTACAAATTATTAAAAATAAAATCAAGTAAATAATTCTATAAATAGATGGTTGATTAACTAATTGCTACAACCAATATACTGTATAACCATTATAATTATTCCCAATTATACTCTAAGGTTGGGAAACCATTCTTCAGAGATTTAGTAATTAACTACAAAAATTTACTGACTATATCCTAGCCAAAATGAAATTTTATCCATACTATACCATTATTATAAGAAGTTAGGTCTGGTGTAGCAATTATAAAAGGGGACCAAGGACTGATCAATGTGTAGCATTTCCATACGGTGTTTTGGAAAGTTTGGATTCTGTGTTTTTATAAATGTCTTTAGTCAATATGACTTTATAATATTATCATAATAGAATCAACCCATGTAGTAGTGTGTGAAGTCCACGCACTACAAGTGTTGCTCACTACAGGGGGCTTTTACACATATTTGATATAATTTCAATTTGAAAAACATGAATACCAATCAGGAGATGATGCCATAAAAGAAGATATTTTATTTTATTCTACATCAGCCCTCCAAGCTTCCAATAAGGTATTCCAATAAAAGATTGGATTGAGATAAATTTCTCAGTTTAAAAATTCTATGAAATGTCTTTAATTGAAAAGCAAAATCACCAAGTAGGACAGATGCTTCTGTGTGGATTACAACTATTCAGCCTTTAAAACATTGATCTTACCCCTTATCTACCTTAACAACTGCTAATTAATAGATGTTACTATAACTAAACATGAAGTATCACATTATGTCCCACAATAAGCTATTAAAAAACCCTTAATAATCTTGACTACCTGGGCAGTAACTTATGAGTAATGCAGCCTTCCATAATGTTGGAAAAAGCCTAAATACAGTAGTTAACTCTTTGATCTATGGAAGAAAGCTCTCCTAAAAACCTCTAATTTAAGTATATTATTGTTACTGATAATCTATCTGGCCAGAAAAGATCAAGTCCAAACTAACATGGCCAGAAATTAATTTTTTATATAAAATCTGAAGCCCATTTTATAGGCTTCAAGGGTAATAAAATTCTAACAGAGGCCATCATATACCCCCTGACCGCTAAAATAATTCACAGATGGTCAGAATGCCGCCAGAGGACATGAAAATATAAATACCAGTCCAATCAAATATGCACATGAAATCACAGATAACTACTCAAAGGGACCTTCTTTTATACCCTTGGTTTTGCTGCTGATGAAGATAATTACCATAGCCCCGTCCAAAGAAAGTTTCCCTATTTTTGCAAATCTGAGCAAAGTTAATATAACCAAAACAGGAAGCAATTAAGTTTAAAAAGCTCAAACAACTAAGGCTACTAAATTTCAAGCAAATGCAAAAGCCACAAGGGACATGAAAAAAACTAGAGCAAACAGAGCAGCAGCCATGTGGTCACAAGCAGACTGAACTCCATACAACTTAAGAAAAAAGCTCAAGAACCCAGAGAATCAAAGGACTGGGCTCTGCTAAGCCTGAGACTAAGCAGCAAATGCACAATTACATTACATAAACACTTAATTTGCTTTAAATCAAATACTAATTTAACCACCCCAAATTCCAATATCAAGATATAAAAAAATCATTAAATTTATGTATTTATGTATGTAATTATATATGTTTATTCTAAGTATGTATGTATGTATGTGTGAGTGAGACATATTATCTCAGATGGAAAAATAAAAATCATTAAACTTTGCACAAATAGTTTAAATACTTTGGGAATGGTCATAGGCTTTTTTAATAAATATAATATTTAAACAAAAGCTGTTTTTAATATTAAAAAAATAATAAGATTTTGAGGCCAATAGTATTTAGATTTTAGCTAAGCAATTTAGTGTTATAAATTTAATTTGATAGGTTCAAAGATTTTATAAATGGTAGATAGATTTTGGTTATTATGTAAGTTCAACAATTGTTATTAGCTGAGAGATTGGTGTTTTTTGGTTAATTTGATGGGCCTAATACTTTTTAGATGAATCTTTGAAGTTTTAGTCAATCCAATAGGTTTAATTGGTATAGCCTGAGAGGTTATGATATTTATATATAGATTTAATTTACTTTATTTCTTAGTTTATCAATAGACATCTTAATATAAAAACTTAGTTAATTAACATCTGGTAAAGTTTGAGCCCAAAAGTTCTATGGGTAAAATGGGTATTGACAAAGAATAGGGTAAGTAATTCTTTACAAAAACTCAATGGTTTGTGTTTTTTTAAATGTCTTATTTCATGAACACATAAACCAAAAATTCAAAGCTTGTCACATATACTCTATAAGCCTTGGGACCCATCATAAGCTACTTTCTAATAATTTATAATGGTTTTCAATAAAAGTTATACAAGATTGAAAAAGTATACTGATTCTATTATTAATTGTATATAAAATTGGCTGAGCGTTTTGGTAATCATTAACTAATAGGTTCAAATCTTAAGAAGAGAGTTTAGCAGTCTTTGGACATTTTATAAGTCCAACAATTAGTTTTGGCTAATTGATTGGTGTTTTAAGGTTAGCCATTGAGCTCAATGTTATTTTGAAGATAATTGAGGTTTAGTCATTAATATAGTTCTTATTGGTTTTATGTGAGTGGTTGATAGTTTTTTTTGCTAATTTGATAGTGAAATTGGTTCTAGTTAGATGGTTGATAATTTAGCTAGTTTAGTAGATTTGATTACTTTGGGCAAGTGGTTGGTGGTTGAATAATTCAATAGGTTTAATGGTTTATGAACTTATTGATGCCCATCTATTATAAGAATAAAAATTTGATTAAAATCAGCAGGTAAATTATAAACTGTAAGAATATGGGTTACTTGGTTAGTACTATATTTAATTTTTATGGTCATTTCAATAGATTAACTTTTTACACATAATCTGCCTGTAATAATTTCATTTTTTTGGCGCTAATAATTTAAAATATAGTTATATTATTATAAGGTTCAAACTTAGCCTTCCTGTTGTCTGAAAAGCTTGGAAGAGAGTTCCAGTTCACTCTGGATTAGCCACCATTATGTACAATTTAAAGGTTCAACATAGTTGAACATGCTTGGAACCATGCGAAAAAGTCCCAGTTACACAAAAAATAGACCCTCCAAAATTGGCTGTTCATGCACCTTATGTACAAACATATGATTTCTTGTCAGTAGATAAACCAAAACATCATTACCCGTTGAGTGAGTGATTACTTTGGCAATAACTAGTGCTCACTAAATGGGGCTACTAAGTAGCTATAAAAATTTCTACACAATACCATGGAGGTGTATTATAGAGAAGGACTTTCATAAGGTTTGAGTCTGGAGAGTATGTACCATATGATTACTAATTGAGAATGCATACAGCTACCTTGACTATTGATTTAAGAAGTGCCAAATTTTCATCAGCACAGGAAAAACTGAGGAGCTGGATATGACCTAAGAGAGGAATAAGTTGAAGTTCTTAGAGTGAGAACAATAAAACCATACAGAGCCTAAACTCTATTTTCATTAATCGGGATAGCCATGATGAACAGTTGGATCACTAAGGAAAAACGTGGACACTATGCAAGTGTGGCGTCTACCCCCTATCTGACCCATACCTACTTTGGGAGGTTATACCACCAGTAATAAAACGCCAGCGATGGCTATACAATCAGCTCATCAGATTGGGCTGAAGAAGATTAAAATTTCCACTTGTACTTCAAAATTATTTTCAATCATGGAAAAGGAACATTAGCCAGATTTATTCAGTTATAAAAAACATGGACAAATAAAGTAACAAGCAGAAAGGTCGCCATATACAAGGATATAATAGCCATGAAGCACAGGGTGTGCTTAGTGCTATGTTTCACCCCCAACAATTGGGCCAAAGTTTAAGAGATTTTTATCACTGAGTTCAGAAGCACACATAAATTTCAGAATATGCAACAAGAATTCCTCACCATGTGATTAGAAAATTTTGAGTCAACTTTGAACTACGCAAACCAGTTTTTTAAATAACAACAGCTTTAGAAAAATATAGCCTTGATCTAGTTACTGAAAACTGTTTTACTTAATTTGCTAGAATTACTCCCATAACTCCTGATGCACATGACTATGGTAGTGAGACCTACTGATCTTTTAAGGCCATAAGAAGACCTTTAATTGAAGCCAAAGCCTCCTACAATAGGAGTTAGTACACCAGAACCATTATAACCAGCAGGAACGGCGCCCCAAAAGAAAGGCCATCTATGTTTCTCAGTGTCATGATGATAAGCCTAAAGATAAGTTTTACTGCCCAGTAGTATGGAAGTTCTTGCGTTCCTCCAAGTTTACAAGTAACAAATGTCAGCAAGAAGTACACTTCTGGAGAAGATGCCCTAAATCAATGGAATAAAAGAAAGAAAATCCTAAGGAGGGGGTCGCAGGATCAGTTAATTGGGTTGTACATACAACAGTGGGATCAATGTAAATGAGTCTTAGTCAAGGTTAAGCTAAGATGAAATGTCATTGGATCCCTAAGTGAAATGGTTGTGACCGCTTTTCTCAGAACTAATTAAGCGAAGTTTGAGCATACAAAGCATGCTTACTTGTCCCAAGCTTCTAATCTACTCAGATCATTGACAGTACCATGGATGGTGAGAAATTTGTGGATACTCTTTTAAGAAAAATTAAATATTGCAAGTTACCTAAGGCTTGCAAGGAGGCCTGCCTTCATGAGGAGTTAGGGGGATCTAGTTAGACAATCAGTGTCATTATCATCAAAAGAATGACTATTAGCAGAAACATTATGAAAGTGTAAGTCACTATACACAATCAAAGCCTTAGCATTATAGGATACCAGTGAACCAGTTAACATTATTTTTTCCAAGCCCATAGAGAAGTTTAAAGTTTACCACAGACATTGCTTATCAGGTCAAATTCAGAACTGCCAGGCCTGATTCAACAAAAGAACTAGTACCTATTCCACATTTCCCTAGTGATTTGGACGCATTGTCTTGTCTGTTTCGTCTGTAGTGCTTGAGAACAACCATTACAATTTCCTCATTGGAACGCAATTCCTTAGTTGAGCTTGGAGGAATCATTGATTTCAATCACAGTTCAGGTAAACTTATCAACTACCATATGTAAATTGTGTTATAATAGGAGATGAAGGAGCGGAATAATTAGTTTTTAAAAACAGAGCATTCCATTAAACTTGTCAGATGAGCCCTGAAGGCTAAGGTAACAAAGCAGCTACCGCAGACCATAGAAGCAGAGTATGGTTTACCTTTGTATGCCAGCGAAGGGGTGGACCTAATTCAAGGTGAACAGAAAGACCTTTTTTCAACATAAGCATTTATAGATGAACAGATGATGCTCAAAATTTATTTTAAATGATTCAGAGAACTAGGTACTCAGAGTGATACCTAAATTATACAATTATACCTACCAAGGGGAAGTCAAAGTTCCCTTTTAAAATATTGTTAAGTACCAACTAAGACTAAAAGATCAACTAATTGCTAAAGCAAAGATGTTCCACTACTCCAATGTAGAATAAGACATTCCATTGCCATCATCAAAGAAAATGGGCTTCAATAGATATAATACACATGAAGAACGTGAACTAAAATGAACTTTTTAGCCAATTCTTAGATACTTTCAGAAGCAGACCTAACTATTATGGCTTTTGCAATGAAGTAAAATATAGGATCGAAACTGGGAGCTTCAAACCATTTCAATCAAAGCCATAATGCCACTCAAAGACTGAAGAAGGAGTCATTTTGACGGAACAACTGAAACCTATGGACTCAGGCTTGGTACACCCCTCCAAGAGTCCGCAGGCGTTACCCCTTCTGCTGGTAAGAAATAAGGATGTGATTTACTACATAGTCATGAACTACCAAAGTTAGGACCTTACAGGGAAAATTTTTTAGCCCCTAACATGCATTGACAATAATTAAAAAGATTACATGATCACGCTACTTCTATGTCATGGTGCTAAAAAATTTTATTCTCAATAATAGGTGACTATTAGTGTTCCAGGCCAAACAGTATGAAGACTGCTGACCTTGCTTTTTTACCATCATTGGTGACCTTTCCCTACAGGGCCGCATGAAACTCCCCAATCCAGCTGCACACCAGCCTCACCTTAGCAGATTAGCTCCTCTTGTCCATCGCTGGATTTACTGACTGTCCAGTTGCCACAGTTGATCTGTAATTCCAGGTTGGAAGTTGGTTGCGCCAACCAATCTAGGTGTATTCACCCAGCACCTAACCTCTGGGGATCTTCCGTTCCTCTTCAACCAGCAAAGCTGAACTACATCCATTTTAAAACTAGCATAGGTGGGTATCTACAATTAATTAAAGAAAACAAGATTAGATTTAAAGAAATTTTTATTAAGATAGAGATCAAACTATTTATAGGCATTTCTTGCCTATCCACGTCATTGGCATCCATTGCCAGCATTGTCAGCACTCTCACTGGCGATTATCTCTCTTCTTAACTCATCATCACTTGAAGTTCCATGATTACAGTGATTCTCAATTCATTTTAATCGAAAATTAATATATTGACATCATTGGCATAAGGCGCTGGTGTCCAATTTAACCAAATTGATGAGGGGATTGCACCCAATATTCTCATGAAGTCAAAATGCGATTCAACTTTATTTAAGTAATATTAATGGTTTGACATCTGTGGCATAAATTGCAAGTACTCAAATTTGGGGCATCAAAATCATCTTCAGATGTTTGATAATGAATACATCAACTTTCTGCTGAAAATTCCACAATTTGACATGCATGGCAGTTGGCATCAAGCTAAGATTCCGCCAAACTCAGATTTGAGGCAGCAAAATCACTATCAGATGTTTGATAATGAATAAGTCAGCTTTACACCAGAAAATCCCACAATAACCCACGATTTGCAGTTGTCATCAAACTATGATTCTGACAAACCTAAACACTTAGTCTTTAATTGGTTGACATTCTCATCATTAGTCACCAGTGTCAAAATTGGCTGAAAACTCTATTGTGATCCTTTTCCAATACTTTTGACATTGAATTTAAGCAATTCACCATCTTAATTGATAATATTAAATATCTTGACATTATTAGCCTCAGTCACCAGTGTTAAGACCCACCGATTTCCTATTGAGGACGATCCCCAATACTTTTTTGATCTAGTGGATCAAGACAACTCAACCCAACTGAATGGGGAGCACAAATTGGGTTATTATCATTATATATTGAACTTGAAACTAGTAAAATAGCCAGCAATCGTACTCAACAAATTAATACATATTTTCATTAATATGTGAAGAATGTCACCTGGTTAAAATTCCAACACATGGACTTGGCAAGTGGGTATTGGCAGATGATACTGCCACCAGAAGATTAGGAGAAGTATTCGCTTATCACTAGTCAAGACCTATTTGATCCAACATGTGTGCCACAGGGCTCGAGCAACACCCAGATACATTCCAAAGAAGAAAAGGATCATTTATTGGATATCTATGAATTTAAGGTGCTTATTTACATGGATGATATCACAGTATTCAAAAAGAAGTTTAAGGATGATATGACATACAAGAAGGAGGTTTTTACCCAGTTAAGAGAAAACAGCCTCAAGCTTATAAAAATCAAGTTCTTGTTTATGAAGAGTCATTTGAAATTTATTATTCATGATTGTATTTAAAAGGAAATAGGCCTCAGCAAAGGATGTTGAAGACATCATTAAGATAAGTCACCCCAAGTGCATTAGAGACGTTCATGTGTTCTTGGAATAGTAGGTTAAAAATACGAATTTATGCTGTTTCTGTAGACATTTCCAAGCTGCTCACACACCTACTCAACAATGGAGCACTATTCAGTTAAGAACAAGAGCAAGAAGACACCATTACCAATATGGAACAGAAGATAATGAAAACCATCGTGATATACCTGGATTTTGCAAAAGACCTTCTACATTTTACAGATACCAGTGACATGAGTCTTAGGAGTTATACCCAAATATAAAATTTTGATGTGTTTGCTGATGGAAATTGATTTCAATCTGACCAATTTACCCAAACTTCTGTCAGGGATAATTCCTGGCAAAAGTTGATGACTCTCAAAGTTGGGGGTCAACCCCACTTATGCAGTTGACTAATTCTCCATCAGAGCTACCTAACCTTGGAGTTCAAACCTGACCATGCGGTGATCATAGCATATTTGACTCAGATAACTTGGCTGCTGAAGAATCCCCAATTCATTTAGTTCAATAGATCTAAACTTGAACTGTTTGGATTTTTCCTGAGCCACCTCCCCATACTCCCTTATTTTGTTGCTACTAAGCTAAAAACAAACTTTTCTCCTTTTTCAATTTTGGGATAGAATTGTAATTTACTTGGATTTGACTTACCAGAGTAAGTATCTGGTAAAAGACTTCCTGACCTAAAGAAGCGTAGAGGTATTTATTAACAACCTCAGGCTTTGGATTACCTGTTCAATAATTATCAAGGGATCCATGGTAAATCACCTGAAATTCCAACAAAACTGGTGCTCCCTTCCAGGTCACCCCAAGTTCACGGTGAAATTATAAAAATAAAAACAAAAATAAAAGCAACAATAGACATTAATGATTTGGCTTCAGAAAATGCGGGAACACCAACGGATGCCACAAATATTTTATCAAAGTGAGAATCTTATTTTTTAATAAAAGTAATAAATAACTTTTTGTTAAAGTTTTTATGTTTTTTATTGTTTTAAACGGGGCAAATTCAAGAAAGGTCCTTTTCTTGATACTAGTATTTCCTATTTAAACTAGTTCAAATTTTGAGGCCATGGGTATTTGAGGCTAAAGTATATAAAGCTGAGTCATCCAAATTAGGGAATATAGGTTTTCAGCCTATCAGATTAAGGATAAATTTTTTGAGGCAAAACTGACCCGTGTGGTAATGATTTGATGAATTGTATCCAATCACCATAAAGTAAAATCTTCTCACCTCCGCGGTGGTCAGACTCATGCGGTAATGATTGGTTAATTTGCACCCTATCATCATTGAGTAACATCTTCTCACTTCGGCAGTGGTTAGACCCATGTGTGGTAACAAACACTCCAAATTTGGCCAAGAAGTCAGAGTAATCTTATTATTAGTTATTACCTTATTAAGCCAATTTTGGTTATAAACCATATTTTTCCAAATGTTAGGATTCCACCGAGAATCCATTGAGGTCTTTTCGCCGTGGGTACTCATATCATTGATAACCACAATATTATTTGAAGATTGGGCAGGAGATGGGCCAATCATGTTAGCAGATTTGGGAGCACTCGTACCTCCAACATTCTTTCCCAAAAGTCAAGAAGGTGAATATCTGACAGAAAACGCCATTGAGTGTGAAAACTCCCATTTCAGTAACTGGGTAATTAACATGCATGTAGGAGATACACCGGCCAATCATGATATTCTCTTCCCCCATCATGGAAGTGACCCTCCATGATCCATCTGCCAAACAATACAACTTACATATATTAGACTTTGCTGAAGCTCTCCAGCTCATCTTTACTGGGGCCTTTGTCCATGGAGGCTGAGCCAATAGAAGATGGACTCTTGCCATGTCAGCCCCTATGATGATATTAGCTCTAGTTCTTTGCTTGATATGAACAGGTTGGAGCTGGAAGTATGGAACGCTATCTGCATCACTTTGTACATCCCACCTTGTACCATCTACTTCAAGTATCTGGGTTCTATCATCAGGAATTACTCCACCATTTGCAGTTATCAGAGACAATAAACTAGCAGTTCCTCCAATTCTACCAATCTGCCTCCCAGCTAAGCAATAAAAACTGAAGAGCTATATTGGAAAATTAGAACCTTATAATGCAATCCAAGATGTGTCAACTCACCTGGATCAAGAAGTCATGAGATTTGTTTGGATGAAACTCACTACTCGTTTTAGTCAACTAGAGATTATTATCCATAAACAGGTTGATGCTCGTACCCACAAAGTATGTTCCAAATTTGATAACTTTATCAACTCTGTGAATGAACACCTCCAATCATAGGAAATGATATTTAAATTATGGTATGGCCAGAATAGTCTCCATACTTCAGGGCCTCAAGAAGATCCTGGTGAGCGTGGAACCCCTGGTTATGATGGACGTGATGGTGAACGTGGACACCCTGGTTATGATGGACAGGATGGTGAAAGATGAACCCCTGTTTGTGAAGTACAGGATGGTGGACGGGGACCCCCTGGGCCCAGAGGACCCCTGGGACCCAGAAATCCCAGATGAATGTATCCAGGCGTTAATCCAACAAGTAAAAAACCTTGACAACCAATTAGGACGCATCACCCAAGAAGCTAAACCCACTGAGATGGATTTCCCCTCGCTTTGAAGTATCCTTACTTGATCATCATGAACGCCTTGGGACCTTGGCAGCCCTAACTGTTGTGGTACATGGATTGGAGCAGATAGTGCTTACCACTGAACAACATCAACTGAAAACTCCAAGCTACCAAAACCACTTTAAAAAATGAAATGCGGCAACTAAACCAACTCATCGCCAAAATTTAGCTTTCAGCGCCACTCATAAACAAGTAGTATAAATAAATGACAATCTTAATTTTTATATAAGAAAGTGGATGCGCTTCAACCTCAAGCGTATTTATAAGATTCTGTCTTATCATTAGGTAAAAGCGCGGTGCAGTATCTGTTCATGTTTGTTGGCCACCAACCCCCCAGTGGTACATTTAAACCTTCACTCATAGAAAAATAAATCCCTGGGAAAGGAAGTATCTTCTCTTTCTTATATTACTATGAAAACTCTATGGATGAAGCAACCAATCATAATGACTTAAACACTTAATGAACTGTCTTAGCTGCATGGCTAAAGATATTATGTTCCCCCACCTGATGCATTGCCATACTTGGACTGACGCCAAAACTGCATTGCTCTGGGAATTCAGGAGCGACATTACCCTATCCGTTCAAAAACATACCTTAATGGCATCAGCCTTAATCAGGGGGAAACTATTAATGAATTTTCCCACCATTTTTACCTCAAGGCTCAAATGCTGATTTCAGGGAATTGCTTACATTAGATTATGCCATCACCGCCTCATTTTTGGCATTTAAAAATATGCTTAATATCATACCTTATCTAAAAGCGGTGAAATCCAACTTGACGTCTCTCCTCCATATTAAAGAAGCTATTTTGGAAATTCTGGCTGAATTACATAGACCTGCTGGGCTGCCTCGTTTTAACAACAATAAGCCTGGCCCCAAGTGGTAGCTATTACTCCCCCCAATTCGCCTACACCCAAATTATTCTGCACCCATTGCAAGAGAACCAAGCACACTGTAAATTTTTTTTATTTACTTCAACATAAGTCAGCAACTGATCAGTCAATATAGGGCAAGAGGCTCCTTATGCTGAAGAAATTAAGTTCTCAAGACCCTTGTTCCAGCTCTAGCTCTATCCCAGCACTTTGGGCTGCTTTGTGTTAGCTGCCCCTGCAGAAGTTGACATTCCACTTTTTATTTAAGGGTATAAAAAACTCCAGCTTTCTTATTTTTAGGTTGTTAAGTTACCCAAACAAATTTTGGCAGTCAAATTTTTTTATGGAAAGCCAAGCACTGGTAGACAAAACGTTCAAACGCATTGAACAGCCCCAAGCTTGCCCATGACAAAACCCCGCTTGCTTCACTACAAATCCCTAATGCCATTCTACTAGCTGTTTATTTTCAGTTCAGATCTTCAGTAGTTCAAGCTGAGATAGTTGTACATAAGGTTAAAGTCCTATATATAAATGACACTGATTCACCGCTTAACATTATTTCCTCCTGACTTATCCAAAAGATAAAAATTTCTCCAGACTTGATTTGTGATGCTGAATATGGGATGGCAGATAATCAGTATACTAAGGCGATTGGAGATTATTCTGCTTTACCCTTTGATTCAGGAATCTTTTAATTACTGCCCCTACCATTGTGTTAGAAAATGATATGTATGGGTTGCTTATTGGGGTCAATTAATGCGGGAATTCAATAGCATATCAACCATAAGGAAAAGTACCTATCCCTATTAGGGTAAAAAATTTCATTAATAAATGGGCTCCCCTCCAAAAGTAAAGGAGCCTCAAAAAACGCACATGCCTCATAAAATACCCATCCTTCATTTGTAAAGTTGAATACCAAGTTGTAGGAGGAAAGACCAAGTAACCCCCAGAGGTTGTGGATGCTGAAGAGGGGATCCCTCTGTATGCCCCTTATCCTATCACTATACCCTCTGGCTCACAAGTTATTGTGAATACTAGAAACTAAATTCTCACCCCTCCCATCAAATTTGTAGCTTAGTGGACAGCCAAACCCTTTCTATTAAGGAAAAGTTGACCTGCTCGAGGGGATTTTTGGATCCTGCCTACAGGAAATTTATCTCTATTCTATTATAGAATTTAACCACTGAAACCATCCAAGTCCCTCAGCATGCCCCTATTTGCAAGTGTAATTTATGTCCCAATGAGAATATTGCTGATGTGATTTTTTTGAGATCCTTACAATATTTAGGATTTTATCCCTAACCTACCATAGCTCTGGTCAAAAGTAAAATTGGAGACAATCTCACCCTTAGTGAACGCCAGAATGTTAGAAACCTCCTTGAGAAGTAAGACGATATTTTTCCTTGGGATCAAATGACTATTGTAAACTTTCCAGGTAATTAATCAAATTGAGACTGAGGATTAACCTCCATTCAAATCTTATCAATACTGAAAGTCCAAAGTGGAGGAAGCTCAAGCGGCTTAGAGTTACAGAAACTGTTGAAGGCTGGTTTATTAGTGCCTTATAAGAGCCAATAGGCTTCCCCACTCTTATTAATTTGGAAGAAGGACGGTGGCCACCATGTTGTCATGAATTATTGACACCTCGCTTTTAACACAAAAAGACAGCTATCCATTGCTGTTATAGATGATTTTTTATGCTTGATGTTAGGGTCCCACCATTTTTTGGCTATGGATCTCGCTAGTGGGTACTGGTAAGTAGTTTTGTCCCCAGAAGATCATAAAAATGCGCTCTCATAACATTTAAGGACTATTGAGCCCAATTGAATGCCTCAGGGGCTATGTAACGCCCCTGCTACCTTCCAACGCGCCATGGACGGACTACTAGGCGATAAAAACGTTTCTGTGTGCTAGTTTATCTCAAAGATTTACCATTTTTTGATAACCTTTACCAAACATCTAGATCTATTCATGCAAGTCTATCAGCATTTATGGCAATCATCACTAAAACTAAAGCTGTCAAAATGCTTTTTCTTTCAGAGTGAGATGAAATTTATAAGCTATAAGGTCAGTAAGGTCGGAATATTCCCAATAAATGACAAGGCCTTAGCCATTGCCTTGATGACCACATAAATTTATACAAGACGTACAAGTTTTCTTAAGGGATAGTGGGATGTTATGCAATTAACCCTCACTTTGCAGACACCTCTGAGCCTATGGTGTATCTACTGAAGAAAGGGATATCCTTCCAGTGGAAAGAAGAGCAAATCAGGCCTTTGATCTGCTACGCATTTCTCTCTCCCACTCGCCAGTACTTATTCACCCAAAGTTTGATAAACCCTTTCTCCTCTTTACCAATAATAACGATAACACCATTGGAGCTATACTATCTCAACATTATTAAAACTTAGTGGATTATCCTATCGCCTACTATAGAAAGACCTTAACTTAAAGCCAAACGCAGTTATAGCAGTACAGAATGCAAATGCTTGGCGGTCCTACTGGCTATTATAAATTTTCTGACCTTATTTTTATGGGAAGCATTTCACCATCATTATCAATCATTCTTCCTTACAATGGCTACAGCAAATGAAGTACTCTGCTGGGAGATTAGCCCAATGGGCTTTAAAACTTCAAATTATGACTTTTATATTATCCATTGATCAGGGCCTATCCACCAAAATGTGGATTGCTTATCTCAGCTTCCCATATTAACATTAACTGACCCTGAAGAGGATCAACTTTACAACCTCCTAACCCAATTGCATTTATGAAAGTATGAATCCCCAACACTTCAAAAGAAACTAGAAAAGAAGTTGGCAAATCTACAAGTCAAGAACGGTTAATTGTGCAAGCTTATGGCTAAAAAGTGAGTGCCCTATTATGACCTTTGGCTCAAACCAACATTATATTGGAGGGACATCAGCAAATTGGCCATAGGGAATTTGGATAAACTACAAGTGGCTTTAGACTCAATGTTATTGGTAAGGAATTTTGTTTCAATCCAGAATGTGTTAAAGCAGTGCCTGGTATGCAAAAGCTAAGGTGGACCTAATCTTAAATCTCAAAGTACCTTGGTTCCACCATGTTAACCATTCCATACTATTGGCATTGATGTTGTGGGGCCTTTCCATCATGCTTCTAATAGTCATCAGTTACTCCTTTTAGCTGTGAACCATTTATCTAAGTGGATAGAAGTAGTATCCCTACCCTTAGCTTTGGCAAAGGCTACTCTCATGCTTTTGTATAATTGGATTATCACCCAAAATGGGTTCTCTAAATTTATTCTTTCCATTAATGGGCAAAATTTCCAATCAACGCTGATGAAAGATTTAGCCAAACTAATGGGAACCACGCAGGTATTCTCTACCCCCTATCATCCTTAACCAATGAATGTAGTGCGAGAAAATGGTACTCTACATGCAACCCTCCAAAAATTGCTATGACTGACCCCCATCTTTGGTTCCATTACCTGCCTAGTGCTTTTTTGGCCTATAGGATCAGCTAAAATTTGAATAATCAAGATGCATCCTTCCAAGCGTTGTACAGCAGAAATCCCCATTTGCCTTCTAAAGTCCAGGCTATGCTTGATCAAGCCTCCCCAAAGCCCCTGAAGTCACTATGCGAAGTATTGCAATTGAAATTATCTGACTTCAGGCCCTGGTTTTTAAAAATTTTCACTACTACAAATAGAGAAACTGCTCACTTTAATGATGAGCATGACCCCCTACACACCTTACAACCGGGTGACCTAGTCCTTTTTGTCATCTCAAGCCTGGAGATCGTGACACCAAATTAGGAACCAACTGGTCAGGGCCTTACAAGATCATATATATACAGGACTACTAACACTCAATTGTAGAGGTTATTCAGGGTACAATGGTAAATTTGATACATAGTCGCTTTCTCTATCTGTTCTCCCCCATTTGCCAAGTTCTAGAGGGGGTGTTGTCAGGATCCCTACTCAAATTATATATTCAAATGTGTTGGCTGATGGGAATTGATCCCAATCTGACCAAATGACCCAAACTTCTGTTGGGGGAAATCCCTGACAAAATTGATGACTCTCAAAGTTGGGGATCAACCACGACTTATGTGGTCAACAATTGCTCCCTTGAAGCTATCTAATTTTGGGTTTTAATCCTGATCCATACAGCAAGTGCAGCATATTTGACCAAATTAATTGGGCTGCCGTAGAATCCCCAATTTGTTTAGTTTAATAGATCTATGCTTAAATTGTTTGGGTTTTTACATGAACCACCTCCCCGTTTTCCCTAATGATGTTGCTACTAAGCTAACAAAACTTAGTTTTCTCTCCTTTTCTAAATTTTCAGATAAAATTGTAATTAATTTGGAATTGCCTTACCAGATCAAGTATCTGGTAAAAGACTTCTTGATCAAAAGAAGCGTAAGGATATTTATCCAAAAACCCTTGGGTTTTGGATCACCTGTCCAATAATTATCAAGGGATCTGTGGTAACGCACCTGAAATCCTGACAATGAGCAAGGGCGCTATTCTAACACATTTTGATAAAGAATGAGTAGAACATTTGATCTAGTTTGCCAAAGGACATATACCAGTGCTGAGTTCAACTACACAGTTACAGGGTGTAAGTGCATAGAAGTTATCAAAGAAGTATGCCACTTATGACCCCTTTGTTTATATTGTACACTTCAAGATTATATATGGATCACGACTCTCTGAGATGGTTAACAAACATGAAAGATCTGGACGTAAGACAAGCAAGATGGGCCCATCAGCTGCAAGGCTGTGATTTTGAGATTCTTCACTGGGAAGGATAGATGCACCTTAACGCAGATGGCTTGTTCAGTTGCCTGCCTTCCATACTGCAATACCATTAGAGCCATAGGACCTATGAGCTTATAGAAAAACCAGAAAAGAAGTGTAAAAAAGAGGACGACGTAATTGTAAAGATATGGAAGATTTGTTTCAGAGCATTGAGAATTTCAATATGGAAAGCTAGAGAAACAAGTACAAAAGAGAATGGCAACCTTACATCTTAGCAAAGCAAATGGAATGCACTAGTTATGAAAGGACACATACTAGTAGGTCACGGAAGGCTATAGAAGATTTACCAGCATCTAAAGGAGATTTTTTTACTGTAAGACCATGTTGGAAATATCAGCCAGCCTTTAGAAATATTTTTTGAATTCTCCAAATACAAGCCTCTCCCAAAGAAGGTTAAATGTCATCATGTTTCTCCAAGAAGATCTTTCCCAACATTTTCATCAGTTTTATAGCCATTATTTAAGTTATAAAATGGCTTCAATCTATAATTTTAGTGATAGATCACCTTCCCAAGTGGACAGAGGTGATTGCAGTCAAGGCGCTTAATGTGAGATTTACCATGAGATTTTTGTGCCACCAAGCATTACACTCCAAGGATGCACTCAAATAATGCTTTTTTTTAGTACTAGATGGTCCCAACCCAAGGCACTCAAATAATGCTTTTTGACAATAAATGGAGATTTATTCCAGATGTTGCGAGACACTTGATGGACTTAGTAGGAGTCAAAAAGCAGTTTACCATGACGTATACATAATCTACCAAAATAATCTTGGAAAGAATCAATGGAACCCTCAGATCCACCCTAAAGAAAATTTTGGTAAGTCAAAGATCCATATGGGACATCTTGATTTCATCAAACTTGTTTGCTTAACGATTAAGCTACCATAGGACTATTGGCATGTCATCATTAAGGGTGTTATATGGAAAAGAATCCGCCTTATTGTTTTTGTTAGCTCAAGTGATGGACGTGGATAGGACGCATGCACCACCTGGAAGATATTAGGAGAATTAAAAGTGGAGTTACTAGTTCAGCTGAATGTCAGAAGGAATATTATGAAGTCACTGATGAAGAGTACAAAGAGAGTAACCAAGACCCACATTGCCATATTCAAGGTGGGACAGAAAATAATATTTAATAACATTCTTGGTGGACAACCTGAAAAGCTACAGGCCGTTTGGATGTGACTTACAACTGTTGTCATGAGAAGAGGCTTTAAGTATTTTCCAAGTATAAAAACATCCAAATTATCTATATTTGAGTCAACATGTGGCACTTGAAGTATATAACTTAGCCTCTCCTTGGGGAGGGCAATCTTTGAAATGCTCATCTATATGTGTTAATTCCAAAATATATAAAAGAAACCTAGTGAAAGCCCCCAAAATAATAATATTGTTACTAATGATCTAGCCATCCAAAAATTGAGTCTAATCTACCATGTCAAAAAACAATACGTCTTTTAAAGAAACTAAAAGCCCTTTTTATAAGATTTAATAGGCCTAAAAATTTTATATTAACAGAGGCCATTATATACCTTGAGCGCTAAAATGATTTTCCTGATGGTCATCAAGACGTCAGAGACTTTTAAATTTAATACCAGTCCAAACAACTATGTACATGACATCACAGAGGACGTCTTGGAGGAACCTTCTTTTATACCCCTGTTTTTGACTGCTGATGATAATTACCATAGCCCTGTCCTAAGAAAGTTTCCTTAATCTGAAGATCTGAACGATGTTAATATTACCAAATCAGGAAACAGTTAATTTTGAAAGCTCTAACTAATAAGGCTACTAATGTTTAAGCAGCTGCAAAATCCATAAGAGTCATGAGAACACCAGGAGTAAACAGAGCAGCGGACATATGGTTATAAGCAGACCAAACTCGATATAACTTAATGAAAAAAGCCCAAGATCCCAGAGAATTAAAGGACTGGACTGTTCAGGTCCTGAACTAAGCACAAAATGCAAATCACATTATTCTAACCACTTGACCTGCTATAAATAAGACACTAGTTTAACCACTCAAAATTTTCAAATACTATATATAATTTTAATGGTCATATCAATAGAGTATCATTTTTTCAAAAAATCTGCCTTTACTATTGTCATCTTTATTTTATTGCAAATAATGTCAAGTCAAGTTATATTGTTATAATGTACATACTTAGCCTTCCTTCTGAATGTGTAGGTTGATAGAGTTCCAGCACACTATGATGTATACTTAATATGTACATTTCCAGGGCTTCAACATAGTTAAAAACGAATGAAAACATGAGGAAAGTATCAGTTATGCAAAAATAGATCCATTAATTTGCCTGTTGGTAAAACCTGATAACAAACAAAATTTTTATTGTCTATGGCTCAACTTAGACATCTGCGCCATCTGAATGAGAGAGCCACTTTGAAATTACATCTGAACTCTTAGAAGACTACTTTTAGCATCGTTTTTAATAATACAAATATATAAGTGGAATCAACAAAATTTATATGCCATGAGTTCATTAAATGCATAGCTAAAGATTAGTTCTAAGGAGTATGAAAAGCTGCGGATATAATCATGATCTTAGTAAACAGAACACTTAATTTTTATATTAACTCAATAATAAGGTTTCTTCATAATGTGAAAGATTGGTTACCAGGCGAATAACAAAAGATGTGTCAGACTAGACTGGGTACAATGAGTGAACCAATTCAAAATAGAAGCCAAAAAACCATAAGTATTGCCTTGATGATGCCTTACGGTCTGTATGTAAAGATCTTAGTCAATATTTTCAATAAGAAATGGAAGTGCTACTCAATATATTAGTACCGCTGAGGTGACAAATAACATGCAAAGGAGCTAATATACCTCTAAATAAGATTAATTATACGCGCCAGATTTACAACGCATTGAAAAATACTTGGTAGATTATCATAATACAGGTGATGTTCTTCATGTGAACAACAAAAATTGAAAAATAACTCACTTTCTGTGGGATGTTGCCAAGGAACAAGAAACTGAATTTGAGAAACCTAAATCTGCAATCTAAAATTCAAAATTTGTGCTTAAAGCATCAAAGCATTTTTCTAGCACTCAAGACACAATTGGGATATTAACTAGCCTAGAAATGGGATTAAAGCAGACATTAATGAAGTTTACTGTCTCTGTGACCATAGAGCTTCACACAGAAGAAGGTCAAAATTACTTAAAGTTAATCCTTGGAAAAATTTCTCTACAATATGTCAAGCTAACCTCAGTGATATATGCCAGCTTTAAAGTTAATGCCTTAATCTACAGGCGAATTTAGCTTAAGAAAAAAGTCACTATAGTGGATTTAAAACTTGGGGCTTAGATTGAATCCTCATAGCAGCTTTTAGATCTGTTGTTTCTGAAATACATTCCAGTCTTTCTAAAGCATTGTCCTAGTAAACTAAAAAGTTTGACAATCATGGGAACATACAGAGATCCTTAAAAGTATCAAAAATAATGCATGGGGTGGACAATCTTTAGTGTGACCACCATAATAAACTGTTTGGATTATCAAAACCGTGATTTTTTATGACTTTCTTTTCTAAAACTGGAGTATTCCAATGTAAAAAATGATGTATTATAGAATTCAGCAGTACTGAAAGCATAGCCACTTGAAAAGAAGAATTTATGACCATATATAGTTTCAATAATTGATACCATTTACTGAATTTACTGAACAATTAAAAATGAGTAGAAAATGTTGCCTTAGGCAGAAGCAATGGTGGACTTTGGTGAAATATTGCATTTTAAACAATACAAAGTAATAGCTTAAACTAAGCATACTCTAATGCCACACTTGTCAAAGATCTGGATAATACAGATATGATTAAATAAGCAAAAAAGATTAAAAAAATCTTAAACAAAATTTAATGTGGTAAATTGAGAAGGCTGTCCAATCCTTGACAAGGCAATACTACTAAAACCCTGCTTAGAAATAGCTATCAATGATGAGAAAATTCTGGACCTTGACAATGTTTGCAAAGTAAACTTTTGGCTTAGTGTTTATAAAAAAAACTTTTGGCTTCTAATCTTAAAATGGCCAACGTCAATTATGTAGCTTCCCACATTGATGATAGATTACAAGGAAACGGAAAACTGGCAACAATTAAGGGATAAAATTGCCAGCCATCAATCAGTAACACTCTGACATCAATATTAAGCCATAATTAAATCAGAGCCCCTCTATCTAACAGCATTACTCCAAGACCATATTTAAATAAACCATAGTCAACGCATAAAGTTATAAAGAGGTATTGAGATTATATCTAAACTTTATGCTATACAAATGCTGGGCAAGCAAAAGTTGGAGAGACATTAATCCTGACAACCTACCTTACTAAATGTTTCAAGTGAGCTTGCCTCTGGGAGCAATAATTACTCATTTATCTGATTTAGAGAAAAAATAAAACTATAATTTCCAAGTTGAAGAACCAACTTTCTAAAAAAAAAAATCCATTAATTTATATTAATGCAAAATTTATAAATACAAGTGAATAATATTCATGTCCACAGTATAACTGATAGTTGTGCTCCCATAAACATAGCATCAAGTCAATTTATTATGAAGTTGAAGATTACCCCTGTTGTAATTGGCACTGAAACTCAAATTACAACTACACAGGTCAACTACTTTTATAATAATTAAAGAAAATTTATAAAGAAAATTTAATATAAAATATGATGATAAGTTTTTTATCGCCCAAGGTTTTTATTCAACAGCTTCAACGAGCTATTTAAAAATGATTCACTTTACATTCGACTTTATTCAAGGTAAGCCGACCAGGGGATGGACATTACTGATACATAATATTGACCAAAAACACAAACCAAGTGCCCTAAATAGTGGCGGAACACCAAAACAAAAAGGAAAACCAAGCCAATCAGGTGTAGCAGTTGTGGACCGCTTATCCCACCATGGCGGAGAGGGAGGGGGTATCAGACAGCTTATCAATTTCTTCTTAACTAATGAAGAGTTGGACTAAAACTGAGAGCAAAGGGGTTGGGGCATCCGAAGGATGCAGGTTGAGGAAAAATGGAAAAGGGTTAAGGTCTTTTCTAACAAGCTGGGCAGGAGCATAGCCTCCAGGAATTTGGCAACATGGTGTTCAGCTTGTATGCGTGCATCAGGAAGCTGAGAAAATTGAGTTATATTGGCTCTGGTTATGCGCATGGTGGTGGAAAATTCTGCCAGCGCAACAACTTGCTTAACAGCAGAGGTGGCGGTTTCCTTTAATCGTTCAATTTCCACCTTTACAACCTCAGGGAAATCAGCAGGGTAACTGATTATATGTAGCCCCCCATTACATTGAGCGACAGATTGTGCCACAGCTTCATGGAGATGGTGGATATCAGGAGAGGCCACAGAGGCTTTGGAAAGTTGATGTTCACTCAAAAATGGGGTAGTGGTGGGTTTGGGGATATATTTCTTAGGTGAAAATGGGGCATAAAAATCTGAAGTTAGATATGGTTCCAAATTAATTGGAAAGTTGGGAGGTGGTACAACTTCCCCATATTCAGTTATTTCATCAAATAGGTCCCAGGGATTTTGATTGAGCATGATTGACTCAGAGGTATGAGGTTTTGGTTGGATAATTTTTTGGCATTAAATCGGTTGGACTGAAGATGGGTCCAAATCTGCTCCTGATTGTGTAAATTGTTAGAAATTAAGCCGTCTTGGGCTTTGGTTGTAAAGGTTTTGTTAATTATTGAGCGTTCAGCTGGAGGGGGTGAGGGCAGCCAAAATCCCCACTCAAATGCTGATTGTGCGGCCACATGTGTGGGCTTGGCGGATTCTGCTTGTTTTAAGTGGAAGCTACAGTTCTTTTTGGAATGATCCAACTCATGGCATAGGGGACAAATGGTGCGGCCATTGTCAACATGAGACAAAAAGAAGTGATCTGGTGCAGATGGGATATGGGCACGTGGAGGGATGTGCTGGGCTATGGAGGTTGGTGGGGGGGGGTGATGGTGGCCATTGCCCATGGTGCTGCTAACCGCTCAGCTCCATTTGGGACCAGGAAGTGGAGGATGGGGTTTGTACCATATTTGGATAGCCCCATCATTAGTTCTTCATAGAGTGTTTGGTGCAGAAGGTGCGAAGAAAGGTTTGCAAAGGTCACCACCATTGTGGTGTCACTGGGGAGGCATGTACTGGTTGTGAAAATAGAAGTGTTCTAATATTAAAAAGGGCTTAGATGCTGCCGCAGCTGCATCCTCTTCAGTGGGAAAATCGATATAAAAATAGCCCTTATAAGGGCGGAAGTCAATAAATACCGCTGAGAAAATGTGGATGTTGCCAGCTCAATTAATGCTTTGTCAGCATACGGGAAGAGATACCCATATTTGACTCTGAGGTAAAAATGGATATAGGATCAGAGGTAGGGCAAGTGGGTGTGGGCGGGTTGGGTGTACTCACACTAAGTGTAATAATAAGTCCCTTGGAGGGATAAATTGGCCTGATGCATTAGGTGGACTGGATGTGCCAGTTTGCACACGTTTGCCTGTAGGGCAGAAAATGCTAGCAGGTAAAGCGCTGCTGCCCCACGCTGGGGTAGCAGGTGTCAGATCGCTGACATAAAATGAAAACTGATATGGTGGAGGTGGCGATGGAAAATTTAATGGATGCTTTTTTTAGTAAAATTCACCCAGAAGTGATGTTGAGCAGAAAGAAAAGCCCTTCACTTTACATTGCTAATCTCATTATTATAAACAAACTGGAGAATAATAATAATGCATAATTATTCTTGAAAAATGGCAAATTAATAAGGTTTAGAATTTGTTGGAATAATTATATTCAATGATTGTTTTACTTCACCTTGGAAGCAAGTGAGAAAATACATAATAAAAATGGGATTTGAGTTTACAATGCCATAAAAGCCTCATAACTCAATATCAAATGATTTGGGGGATATTACCAGTGGAATGGGAAGAGTTTGAATTTTAATAGTGTTGAATTTTAGGTCTATTATGGATGGCTGGTTCTTCTTCTGTGGTAAGGTGGAGTTTTGAACGTCTATTGTATGAAGACAATAGACCAGACGGTGACTATATTTAAGATATAACTCCTTGGTAATCACACTTGAAGCTGTATTCTTCTGTTATTTCTTAGATGATGGCACGCTGCCCTAATCTTTCAGATCTCAAGTAAATGCTCAACTTAACACAACGTAAAGTATTAATATAAAAGAGCTTATAAATTAAACTGTAATATCATGGTAATAGTTGAAAATTTTATTAGTATCAACTTGGATAATTTATAGGGTTTGATGTTCACCACATCTTACCCCTGATGCCTCAATTTCAATGGCACTTGTCCATATTAAGTAACAAGTTCATTTGAGGGTCTACAATCCATTTAGCTCAAGACATCTCAAACATCTCAGAGTCAGTCTCAAACTTTGAAATATTCTCAAGACAGCGTTTCTAGCACGTCTGAAAATAGCTGAACTGATACTCATCTCAAGCAATTAGCAGCACATACCAAGGTGATTCATACCACTAATTAGTAATTATTTTCAATCAAAAACTAGATCAACATTAAAAACTAATTTTGACATAGACCAAAAAGCCCACGTGCCCAGATCATTTAGTCAGCTGTTGTTTTAAGTCTGACCAAACCAACAAAGCCTCCATACCCATGTCATTATAGTCAAATATTATTAAGTGGAATCGCTAGGCCACAAATCTTAAGCTCTGTATAAGCTTAAAATATTCCTGATCTATATCACTGATATCTGATATGATTCATAATAAATTAAGTGTGTTAACATTATTATGTCCCTATTGAATATCCGACAATTAGATTCACTCAACAACTCAAAAAGTAGATATCCTTGTTGTGACTAAGGAAAATTTATAGTAATTTAATCTGATCATTTAATAACTACATATGAAACTTGGTGCATTGGCAAGTCAATCTGCCATAACTTAATTCAACAGATTGATGTTGGCGTCATGTCATCTGGCAATCCAACAGATTGATGTTGGCGTCATGGCAATCTGTTGTAAACTAATCCAACAGATTGACAATGACATCCAGGCCTACGAAATTTAATCCTTTATCTAAAAGTAAAAACAATAAGTAAACTAATATTATATAATAAAAATTAAATGGTTGATCAGACCAAATTGCAACATTTTCCCCACTTGCCTAAACTTTCTAGCATAAAAATGTTTGGGACTGGATACACTTTAGGATGATGAAGCTGTTAGACAAGATAACATATATAAAAGAAATTATTTTGAGCTTTTTGATATGCTATTGGTAAGAGAGGGTGTTTTCTTAAGACACCTTAATTTCTTCTTTGTGAGGTCAAATAACAACAGAAAAGCAATGAGATCCTTTTTGAATAGCGAATTGGTGGAAGGACTTTACTATACAAACCATAAGGAATTTGAAGTTAATATCTATTCTGATCAGGGCTTGGCAGCATGGTTTGATTATACAAATTTTTCCAGCTTGGAGGGGAATCTCGCTGAACTTTAAAATATGCTTAGGTAACTTTAAGGCGCATTGGCAATCTTTATAACATCCAATGGGAAAACCCAAACTTGCTCTTAATTTACAATCAAGTAAGGTTGAAATGTAATCTTAAGTTTGGAGGTAGATTCAACCTCTCCCAGATCTGGAAGCTGTAGATGCACTGTATACACATTGTCAATCAGTATATGGTGCAATACTGAAGAAAAAATTCGTACCATTGTCATGCTATAACTAAGATGGGTCAATATTTGTATGGGCTATACGTTGTAGCTGCATTAGGTTCCTGGAAACCCAACGTTGGTTTTGTCAGGAGAATTCATGATATCCATGATTACCAGACCACTATTAATATCTGAGCATAGTATAATACAGGGAAAGAGTTGTCTTTAATATCCTAAGTATCATTTCATATTTGGCTTTTAGCCCTTACTCTCATATAAAAGTGGTATTAATTAATAGACTATAGTTGTCATGAGGTTAAGCTATTGCTGGAGCAGACAACACTTTGGTACTAAACCCAAAGGCAAGGAGCTATAAGATTCTAGTGAGGTGTTCGCGTTAGGCCCCATAGTCTTTAATCTCTGAAATGAGAATAGCAGGTTCAGTCTCTACCTTCATCATTAGCAATAAAATTATTTTGATGGGAGCCCCGCTGTCCACCTTTGCCTAAATTCTTATGTTGTGCAGACTAAGGTCAATGTATGTACACTCAGCGAGATTATCTAAGCTGATAAGCGTATTGATGTAAATAGTATCTTCTTGACTCAGATAGTTAAATAAATTGCTGTTTTCCTGTGGTTGCGGAGCATAGAAAACATTGTAAGTTATATTTGTAGGGGACATTCCATCTTCAAGGCGTGTCTTGTTATGTTTAAGGTTAACTGGGATTTTTTTAACATTCAGTGGACAAATGCACCCATTTAATACTACGCCTGAGCTTTCCCCAAACTCTTTATAGTGGTCATAATTAATAAATGAATACTTGGCTCTTTCTTTGTAAGCTTGGTATTAGGAGAATCAAAAGTAAGGATGCAGCAACAAGGGTAATTTACCATCCTGGTAATATCATCATTGAAATTCAACATGGATAGCATGGCCCAATAAAATTCCCTTTGAGGCTCACAGTCTTGACAGAAGGTGATCTGAGCATCATAATAACCCTGAACCTTGTACCCATATACATTAATTGAGCCTCATAGTAAAAGCAAACAGTGAAGTCCAAAATTCTTCATTTGGTTTAATTTAATAGCCAGATAAAAGCAGTTTTACAACCTAACATTGTTTCGTTCCAAAAACTCATCAATAATAACATTTTGGGGTTAAAGGTAAGGCATACCAGTTCTAATTATTTTTAGAAATATTAGCTCATGACTATAAGGGTTAAATAAATTCATCTGCGTGGCCAGTTTGGACTGGTTATTGACATCTCCCATCATAAATTCAAATAAGCATATGAAGGTTTAAATTATCTCTACGCCTATCAAATTTGGGGAGGTTGACCGGGTAACTTAAAATAATTTATAGATGAACAATATTAGCTTCTTGGCAACCAAAACTAACATAAGCGACAGCTGATGTGGCAGGTCTTTTAGTAGTAGCTGATAAGGGCATAGAGGTCATTACTTTAGGCAGTTTTACCACAAAGCATCCCTAGAATCATTGGAATTAGAATCTGAATAATCATTCTGGCTATTCTCTTGTCTACACTTCAATTAGCATGTTATGTATTGAAAAGTTGCTATACTATGATCTCAGATTATCACCATTCCAACAAATCTTTATTTAGCCAAGGCAAGCTGACCAGGGGAAGGACATTACTGAGCTCTTAGGAGCAAAAAACTATGCTAGAATTTAAATGAACAGAAAGAGATGAACAGATCACTCAAAACAAATTGAAAAACTAAAACTAAAACTAAAACTAAACAGGTTGGATGTAGCAAGCTGCTATGCATCCATGGTGGGGGGTGAGTTGGGATCAGGAGGCTCATCTTCCTCCTCTTTGTTGGACAGTGTATGGAAGAGCGCTGAGGGCACGGGTATGGGTTCATCCTTGAAATGGGGTTGAGGTAGCAAAATGGCTTGGAAAGCTCGAATTTTGCTATGAGGTGGGTTGTAATACATTCAGAAAGGGCTTTTTCAGCCTTGAGGTGAACTTTGGGTAGCATGGTAAAGTTGGCGATGTTGTTTCTGGTAATGCAGGCCTTGGGGCCAAATTTTGTGACCATCACAACTTTTTGTACTGCCTTGTCAGCAACTTGTTGGAATTGGAGGAATTCTTTTTTATAAATTTGTTGCATGGGGGAAGGATAGGTGTGGGTACCCCCTTGGCCAAGAATGTAACTGATTTTGCTATGGCCTTTTGGAAGGGTGACAATCAGGAGAGGCAACAGCCTCTTTGGTGAGTTGGTGGTCACTTTGGAATTCATCCACATCTGAGCATAGAGCATAGAGGCGAGTTGGGAATTGAGATGCATATTCTGCATTTAAGTACATTTCGAGGCCTGGGGCCTTGACTGAATTGAGGATGGGTTTTCCAAAATATTGACTTCATCCAAATACTCCCAAGAATTTTGGTTGAAGATGATAGGTTGATTGGCATATGCATGGACTGGATTGGGTGGCTGGGTGGGCTTTTTTGGATTTACTGGGGTCCATACTGGCTCCTGATTAATTGGATTAGAAGTGGTGGTTCAGAATACCAGTTCCTTATTGGTTGAATCCGTGGCAGTTGCATCTACCTTTTTGGGTGGAGGGGGAGGGATGATTGTGCCCCATTTGAAAAAGGTTTTGATATCAGCTATGGGAGCATCATGAGGGGGAGTCAAGCATATGGGCTCTATCTCAGGCTATGGTGGGGCAGCGCCGCTTTGTGTGGTCCAGGTCAAAACAAATGGGGTAGATCGTGCGACCCTATCTACTCTGGCCCAGAAAGGGTGGTCAGGGGCAGAGGGGATAACGGTGTGAAGGGAAATCAAAATGGCAATTTCATTTAAATTGGGCATATGGTTGCAAAGGCGCAAGGGCCAGCTAGTCAGTTGTCTCCATTGGGAACCACAAATTGTAAAATTGGGACAACGCCATATACTAACAACCCAGTCATTATTCCAGTGTATAAAGCTTCTGGTTGGAGGTGGGTGGGGAGGCCTGAAAATTGAACCACAAGAGTGGTGTCATTAGGCAACTGGGTACGATTAGTCAAGATGGGGGTTTTATGGAACACCAGGGGGATGTTGGCTGTGATTGCAGCATCAGCTTCACAAGTGAAGATGAGGTCAAAATACCCCTTGTAGGGGTAGAAGTCAATAAAGCCTGCATGCTGCATAAGCGCCTGGGCTAATTCAATTATATGTTTGTCATTGTAGGGGAACAAGTTGCCATATTTAACCTGAAGTCTGAATCGCATCTTTTTTAGGGGAGCACAATGGGCTATGAGGCACCATTTGAGATTGTCTGAGGTGGAGGACGAGATCCTTAGAGGAAGGTATTGACCTGAGGAATTGAGGGGCTGTTTGATCTGATCTGAAAGCATTTCCCACTGGGCAGAAGATGCTAGGGGGTTCCACTGCTACCCCATTTTGGAGCAGCGGGCGGTCATGCTGAGGACATTAGTGTATTGTTGTTTGTTGGTTTTCTGGAGTTGTTTATTTCTTCTTTAATTTATATTCGCTCAAATGTGTTATTGAGTGGAAAGAAAGTCCCCATCCCAGCAATTTTTTGTCATCTTTTTCTATTTTCTATAGACTTAATCAAATGAGAATTTAAGCCATTAATTCCAGTCCCTGAGATTGGATAAGGATGTGTAAGGTTTTAAACTCGTGATAGAATTTGGTGATAGCAGAGACTGCATCTTTTGTTGGTAAATCCAAAATGTTATGGTGGCGGGAGGTTGAGGGGTATCTTCCTCGCTCATTAGGTCTGTTGGTCTCTTTTTAATAAAGCTTTGGCAAATTATGGATGCAAAGCTTGAGCTCAGTTTAGCCTCTTCATAGTCCAGTTTATCATAAGGAGTATATGGTGGGTCACCTCATCAATTGTCATCCAAGTATGACATTTTTAGTGTTATAAAAGAAAACAGGTACCAAAAGTAGCACTTGTAGTGAACATCATATTTTTTAATAAACGCTTAGGTTTGACCTACAACTGCACAGGTCAGTTACTTATATTTAAACAAAATTGAAAAGTATGAAGACAGTTACCCTTAAAGAAAATATAAATATTTTATCACCCAAGTTTTTAACTAACATCTTTAACAAGCTAGTTAGAAGAAAAGTTCCCTTTACATTGCAACTACCATCATAATAAAAAACTGGAGAATACTGGGTAGTGCATGATTATCCTTGAAAAGGCAAAAATCATTAGCCTGAAATTGCAGGATTAATAAAACCTTCAATGCTTTAATTACGTCAGCTTGGGGGCAAGAGAAAAAATATAAAATAAAATTGGGTTTTGGGTTTACAACGCCATAAAAGCCTCATAACTCAATATCAAATGATTTGGGGAATATTGCCCATGGGATGGGAAGAATTTGAACCTCAGTAGATATCCTTGTTGAGACTGAGGGTATTTTGAAAGTAATTTAATTATTTTAATTAATAGCTGCATATAAAAAGTGGGCTTGTGGGCAAGATATTCTCCCACAATTTTTTAGTACTAATTGTAACCAACCAAAGAGAGGAGTCCTACACAAACTTTTATCTGAGTTGTTCCAAACAAACGAATATTTAGATAAAATAAAAACCTAGACTGGTGCCGCAGCATTAGCTTAAGCACCCATACTAGAAGTTGATGAGGGTTTAAGGTGATTTTAACCCAGCGCAGGTTTCTTCAGGTGGCGGGTAAAGGCAGAAAGAAAGGGGTTAGAGTCAGCAACGTGGTGTTGCAGGAGAAAGAGGTATGGGTTCTCCTCATCAATGAGGCAATCGGTTTGCACCACCACAACATACTGAGTGAGCTGGAGTTCATCAAAGGTGATGAGTTCAGGCATGTAAGTGAATGAGTTGTGTGTTGGCGAGGACGAGAGTGGTTGTTGTCAAAAATTGATGATCTCACCATGTCAACACATGCTAACCAGCCGCAAATGTGAGTTCTTCATTCTCATATTTCGCATGATTGGGGAAATTTTTGGGTAATTTCAGAACGGAATGCCCTCACAGAGTGTCTCAATCGTTGTATGAAGGGCTTGGAGGAGAAGTTTGGGGAGCAGCGGCTGCTTTGATAGCCTTTTGATAATTATTTTGTAAACTGAAAGTTTGTTACAAGGGCAAAAATGTAATGGGAGTTGAATCAAGTAATTGTGTGAAGAATTCTGACCAGTCAAGATCAGGCTTAATTACACAAGCACACTATCATCTTCAATAAATTTAAAGAAATCAAATGGATTTAATACTGCTAGCACTGGACCAGCAACTGGTGTTGGTTGAGTGGCAAATGCTGATTGACTGTGCACAGAGGACCATGGCAAACCTTCTGGTGCATGAGCCACAATATATTTGAAGATGTTTCTGGAAGCTGAGCTCTAGTTGGGTGGAGTAGCAGGAGCAGCACCTGTAGCAGTTGAGGTCAGGGGGAGAATTGATCCCCATTCAAAGAATTTATTTTTAAAAGTTGTGGGGTTGGCTCCAGAGGGAGCAGTGGCGGAGGCAGCTTCAGCAGAACTGCTGTGACTTGAGCTTTAAATGTCAAGTTTAAAGTACAAGGGACAAATGAAGCAGACATTTTTGATGCATGCCAGAAAGGATGATCAGGACAAATCTGATTATGGTGTGGGAATAATGCGAGGTGGGTGCCACAACAGTAGGGGCATATTGTCAAAAATGGGTAAGGGCTCAGTGAGACAATCAGCACTGTAGGAAGCCAAGACTTCTGTGAGCTCATGACAAAGTTGTTTGAGGGGAGAGGTGGCAGGGCAAGCTTAAAAACTGGACTACTAGTCTGGCTCATCATTAACTCAAGATTATCTTTTCAGATAAAATATTTTCTATATAAAAACAGCAGCTGTTCTGCCTCCATGGTGTGGGCTTCACAAGATAAGCCAAAATCAAATTGCTCCTTAAAGAAGATCAAATCTATACTTATGGAAGATTTATAAAATGCGGTGGCCACCTCTATGATAACTGAGCTCATGAGGGGAATAGGTTCCCATACTTAGTTCGAAGGCTGAAATATAGGAAGCTCTGAGGGAGCACCAGGGGCTTTCTGAGCACCGCCTGAGAGCATCCAAGGTGGTGAGCTAGGTCATAAGGCGGGAAATAATGACTGGAAGTGTTTGTGGAGCTTGCTGGGCAAGCCTGGGGGCGTTTTGGCAATGGCTGATAAATGCAAAGGGGCGGCACACCATTTCCCCACATGGAGGCAGAAGCAGTGAATTTTGTTGCATAGGTAGGATAAAAGCAGGAAAAAGGGCATTTGAGCATAAAAGCTTTTTTAAAATTTAAATTAAATCAATTAAGAGATTAAAGCAAAAGAGAAAAATCAATCTGCCACAACTTAGTTCACCAGGCTGACATCTTTGTCAAGGTTATCCATCATAAAATAATCCAACAAATTGACATTGGCGTTCAGACCCAAGAAATTGCTTTTTTCATTGTTGTGATTCTGATATGCCTAGATGATAAGCCATAAGTTGTTATGGAAGAATGGGCAGAATCTGCCGAGCATTATTATGAGTTACAATTATTTGAGCGCCTGAGGATGAGGCAATATCAGGCTGATAAGTAATAATGGATCTCCTCTGAATCAAGCAATAAGGCAATGTTGATGAATGACAAATAAGGAGATGTTGACGTATGATGGATAGTGAGTGGATTGCAACAAATTAAGGTTATTGTGAATTTAATACATAGTAATCTCTGCCAGAACCAATGAGATGTGGCGGAATGAATCACTAAGCAAAATGGTCAGTATTTAACAAAGTTGCTGAGATATCAGTGAGACAAGTAGATTGGAAGAGGAGAATTGTTAATAGTTTAGAGAGAGCAAAATAGCAAAGATCCGCTATATTTATTAAATTAAGTAATAGGGTGTCTTCAGGTAAATTGTACTATTTTTATTAAAAGGTTACTAACTTGTTTCAAAGATGACAATCATCAAATCATCAGTCCTGTTGCTTTTTTTAGCACTAGTGGTGCCCAACCCAAAAGGGGGAGCTGTCACACATCTTTATTTGTGAATGGCCCAAATAAAGGGTTTATAAATAAAAGATTTCTAATATAGCCCTTAAGCTATCGACCTAGAAAGCAATATCAGAAGGTGAAGAAGCTTTAGGGAAACTTTTGTCCAGTTCCCGCTTTAATTGATAGGCCATGGCGGACAGCATAGGGGTTGAGGCATCAGCGACATGTGGCATAGTGAGGTATTATTGGGGGTTTTCTTCATTAATGAGGCCAGCAGTGTCCATCGCCTCAATGTATTGAGCAAATTGATGCTCAGCGAAAGTGATGAGAGCTGGCACACAAGTAAAAGATTTGATGCGCTGGCAGGTTTGGGGATAATTAAGGTCAAAAAGAGATGTTTTTGCTGCATTGATAAAGGCCTGTCTTGCACCAAAAGCGAGATCCTCAATTTCATAGTTTACATTTTTATAAATTCACGTGGGAAAATTGGGATGGGAATATCCTCAACAAGGGGTTCCATCGCCCCAATAAGATTTTGGCAGATGAGGGTATTGGCAGGAGTGGCTGCTGCTTCTACCCGCCATTTTTTATATTTTTATAAGCAGGAAAACCATTTTAGCTTGAAAATGGCGGGGACGTGAATTGGGAGGATTTACAAATAATTCCTTCAAGGAAAAATGGGCTAACATTATAAGGCCAATCTCTATCTTCAATCCATTTGAGCACTTCAAATGGATTTAAATCGGCTAATGCTGGGCCAGCCACTAGAGTTGGTGCAGTGGCGGATCCTGATTAGCTGTGAACAGTTGACCATGGTAGCTCAGCTGAAACTATCTCAGCAATCAGCTCAGGTTTCCATAATTCAAACAAGTGTTTTAAAATTTTAATTTTTGATTGGCCGCTGCTTTGGAAGCAGTGCTATAATTAGCCAAGTTAGGGGGCGGGAGGATCACGCCCCACTCAAAAAATTTGGGCAAGGAAGCAGCTGGCCTGAAGCCAGAAGGAGGAATGGCAGAAGCGGTGGAGGCGGAAGTCATGGGTCACATGCACTTTAAATGATCTAATTCAAAGCACAAGGGGCATATGAACAGCATTTTTGACATGCACCCAAAAAGGGTGATCAAGTGCGGATCTGATCAGCATTTGGGGGGAATTGTGAGGTGGGTGTTGTGATGGAAAGGGCGGATTGTTTCAAAGGCGTGGGACCCTACCATCTGACCTGCCCCGTTGGGAACCACAAACTGCAAAATGAGGTCTGCACCATAAATGGCCAAACCCTTCGTAGTTTGTGGCAAAGGCATTAAGGGGAGAGAAATGACACCAACCCAGAAAATTGGACCACTAAAGTGGCCTCATCCGGGAGCTTCATGCAAACAGTAAGAAGTGGAATATTTTTATAAATGATTGGCAGCTTAGATGCTGCCACTGAATTGGCCTTAGATATAAATCCAAGGTCAAAATAGTCCTTAAAAGGGTTAAAGTTGATATAATTGGCAGGTTTAAAAACCGCTGTGGCCATCTCATTGATTGCCGCGCTTGCATATGGAAAAGGATTCCCATATTCAACCTGGAGGCCAAAATGCAGGTCGCACTGAGGGAGAACCAAAGGGCTTTGGAGCACTGTCTTCAAGCTTGCAAGATAATGGGCTAAGTCCAGAGGTGTGACATAACGCCTAGTGGCATTGAGAGGGCTAGCAGAGCCAGCCTAGATGCACTTTGGTGGTGGCTGAAGGACTCCAGAAGGCGGTGCACCACCACCCCAAGCTGGGGCAGCATGCTCGATAGCAACACCATTCTGTTTTAATTGCTCAATTTGAGTAGCTGGTTTTTGTATTTTTTTTAAAAAAACGTAAAATTTGGCTTCAATTTAATCGATCAAGGTAATAGCATTTTCCATCTGTCTTATTGCTCAGTAGGCTGAATCCTGACAAACCCCTTTGGCGAATCTCCAAGATACTGCGAAATTTACAACAGTGGTTCTCACTAAAAGGAGCCCCATTGTTCAAATAAAAATGATAGAAATTCTCAGTTGCTGGCAATGTCGCATCAGGCTTGCTTTGACAAGGAACCTTCTCGACATGCTGCACCAGTTGAATATGTGGAACTCAAGCTTGCCTTGGATGCTGTGCTTAAATGAAAGGAGAAGCTTCTGCAAGATGTTTGTATTGATATGCTGCCTTAGTTTGGTCATGATGTTAATATTCATGGGTTCTTTAGGTGATTTGAGTTTGCAATTGTTGGGGCCTCTGACCAGCAGAAAAAAAACTGTTAAAATCCAACTTGGATCTTGGAAATGATGACCAAGTCAAATGTTTTCTCCCAAACAGTTCCATTTCATACTGAGAAGTGAAATGTACTGTGTTGTGGTTATCTGGGGGCTCCACAAAGATGTCACAGCGGAAGGCTGAATTCTTGACCATTGAGTTTCAGCATAATAAAAACCTTACCGCATTTGCAGATTGATTTATGGCGGAAGCCCACATGTTAATTGGGGCAGGGATTTTATCCAAATCCGATGTGTGCATTGTGATGACCTCCGTTGTAAAGCCATACTGTGAGCTGTACAAGTTCATGTCCCTAATGCTGTATGACGAAGTATCTTTGCTCAAACTTGTTCAGTTTTTGCGCCATTAACAATAACCTTAGCTCAACACATTACAGTTGGAACTTTTCCGTTACCATTTCTGAACCATCTTATTCAGGTAAATTCGCCTGTTTAGTTCAGATTCCGCCGAGTTACCCCAGCAGTTAGACGGTCAACTCCTACCTGCTTATTGTCAACAGTCAAACTACTGACTTTGAGAAATTACGCTGACCTCAGAAGTCATTTTATCAACCTGTCCCTGTTTAAAATGATCTCTTTCAGTGTAACATTCTGCATGGACCAACTTATAATAATAAAGGAAGCAATCCCTATGGGGTAAATAATTCCAAATATGGTCGTCCTGGGCACCTGGCATGAGTTTGCCACAATTTACAGGTCCAATACATACAGCAGGATAAGTGCTACCAGGTAAAAGTTAGAGCGGAGTAGAGACAGGACACTCTACTTCTGCTATCCAAATGTAAGCTCCCACTTGAATCTACTGAAGTATATGCAGCGGAAACCCCCCATTATGATGATACATTCCTATATCAGCAGATAGTTGGGAAAGTAAATGTACTGACACATGCACAAGCCAAGGACATGGCAGATGAAGGACCACCAGGACACCCAAAGCCATACGCATGTCAAATGTTTGAACAAAATGCTTCAGACAAACTGGAACAATCTGCAGATGTGCTTTCTTAAGAGGAGTAGACATCGCCTTCCCAGTGGATGATATTGTTAAAGGGTACCCTAAAGTGAGTGAGGGTATTATAAGCTTCCTTGGTAGAAGCAATCCTTTGGATGTCCATGTCGTGATCAGTCAACATTCATCTTACTTGGAGTGTACCTACTGTGACATTGTTGTAGCAAAAACCTGAGTTTGCATGATAATAAAAACAGGAACTCCAGTTAACATAGTTTACACTAAGTTGGTGGCAAAGTTAACATTAAAACCTGATGTGGAACATTAAATGGTGTATGGGACTGCGGGAGAAGAAAACACGGTCTCTGAGGAAGCTTACAGTGCGCTCCTCTTTCATTTTAGTCTATTGTTGTAGTAGCTCTGGTGGTAGTGTTACTAAATAGCCATTATGACCTGTTTATTGGAACCGCATTTATGCACCAATATGGTGCTGTCGTTGATATGAGGGAGGAGAACTCTGAAATTTTAGGTCAATGGATTGAACTTCTTATAGGAGTTCTCTCCATTCCACTGTTGTTTTTTCATACAACATTAGCTATCATTCCACTACAGGAAAAAGTCCCTTTTGATTATTGTATGAATGACACCCTGCTCTTCCAGCGCTGCTTTATGCTTGTGTAGAAGATACTGGTGGATTGGATCCTAGCTTCTATTTTGACTAACCTAGTGGACATGCTGATCTAGCTGCAAACCAAAACGTGCTCATGTAGCTTATCTAAACAGATTAAGAATCATGCTGCCAAACAGGCACGGTATAGTATACTAACTCAGTTCAAAGATGGGGAGAAGGTTTTGTTTCATGATCAGCACAGGTTTGGGTAGAAACACAAGTTGGCCATTATCTGGATTGGGCTGTTTGAAATTATTGAGAAAAAGGTGTGGATGCTTATACTATCAAGGACCCTGCAAGTGGACGGATCATAAACTGAGTGCATGTAAAGTTCCTCTGGGCGTATAAGCAATAGGAGCCTTATCATCCAGTCGGGGGAGGTAATGTTGTAATTCTGATATAACTGGATGATAAGCACCTAAGTTGTTATGGCGGAATGAATAAAGAATCTGCCGATTCTGATTATGTGTTACAATTATCCAAGTGCCTTAGGATGAGGCGATATTCTATTGAAAAGTAATATTAGATTGCCTCTGAATCAGGTGATAAGGTAATGTCAACAAACAACGAATTAAAAGATGTTGTATGATGGATAGTGAGTGGATCACCTCAAATCAAGGCAATTGTTAATTTAATACTTAACCTCTGCCAGAACAAATGAGATGCAGCGGAATGAACCACTAAGCAAAATGGTTAGTTTTGAACAAATTTGCTGAGATATCAGTGAGACAAGTAGAATGGAAGAGGAGAATTGCTAATAGTTTAGGGTGAGCGGAACAGCGAGGATCTGCTGTAAAATAAAATTAGATAAAAGAGAAAATTTGGGGTAATTGCACTAACTTTATATAAAGTTTATCACCTTGTTTTTAGGACAACAATCACCATATCATCAGACCTATTACTCAGTGGGCTGAACCCTGCTAAAACCCCTTCAGCGTATCTCCAAGATACCGCCAATTTTATAACATTCATCTAGAAGTAAAGATTTTAGGCAAACTAATAATATGATTTAGAATTTGATGGTTTTTCAGACCAAAGTGCAACACCCTCAATGTGGCACACAGCCATTAATATGGTACTACCAGATCTAATAGCACCTTTAGTAAAATATATTTTTTCTATTTAACCAAAGAGGTTTGGGCCATTTCAATTAAGTGTTCTTTCATGTTTAAAACAACTATCACTTTCTATTTGGTAATTGTTTTTTAAAGCTATATTGTATTGTATTTCAAATATAAAAAAATGCTTCAATACTTATTGGTAGACGTTACTACTTGTTCTACTACAAGAAGGCAAAGTTTTATTTACTACTAATAATTTCATTAGCAAAATATAATGGTGTATCAGTCCACATTTGTTATCAAAATATTGGACATTTATATTTTACTCCCTACTTTAGTCAAAATCATATCTTAAAGGGTATTTAGTTACAAATTTCCAAGGATTATACTCTGCATTCAGGGTTACAACAATTTTTGACCACTAGACTAACCTTAGAACTTATGGAGGGTCACTATGTAAATTCTATTCTCCTTTAGAAAAGACTAGAGATTGAGCCCCAGCTGCGCATAGGAGATAATTTTTGGACAAAATGATACTCATATTGCAATTTCTAACCTAACTGCATAAAAAATTTCAGGGATTTAAAAAGAAAGTCACATACTTAAATATAATTCTGTTATCAAAAATTAAAGTAAACAAACGCTTTAGAATTTTTGTAGAGCTTATACTACATAAAGAGAACAAAATGCATTCACTGTTATTCCACACGAGAATCTTGAAAGGCTAAAAGAAGGTCATAAAATCAAGCATTGTCATTGCTTCAGAAGTACACTCAATTAAATGCCACAAATGAGTATTCCCTTGGGTGTGCAAGAAGAATCTAGCATTATATTGCACTGGTTACACTTGACCCAAATGTTAGACATTCCATGTGTTAAGGCCAGTAGTGAAGTTAGAGGGAAAAACTTGTAAGCTTTACATCAAGGGAAGATTATACCATCAGCAGATTTTGTGACAGCCCAGTGCTAATCATTAAGAAAAGAATATTTTAAATAATTAATGATACAATCATGCAAAATGAATAAAGCATATTGAAGGATTAAAATTATAACCATGAATCTGTTGTGCTCTTGATTGACTAGGTGGCTTAAAGTACTTATATACACTCTGGATAACATTAGCAGCTACTGGAATATTGACCTTCTTACAAATAAACAAGATAAATAAGCAATTATCACATCACAAAGATCTTCCCAATAGAAACAAACATTCAAGGAATATACAATGTGACAACAAATATTTTATAAAGATATGGATACCTTCCTAGGCGATTTAGAATTAAGCTTTGTTCTTCTTTATCTTGCTGAAATGATGTTTCCAGAACTTTTACTCTGCATATGGCGCACCTATAGGAAACAGTAAAAAGGTTAGTACATAAACAACATATAATTAAGCTAAGAATATAACTTTCTTTAAGGCTTAGATAGAAAGATATGGTCATATTGTTGACACATATAATAAGCCTCAAACTCATAATCTCAACACTGTCAATTGCATAAAAAGTACAGATTAAAAAAGAGACGTTTAGGTTTTTTGAGTATAGTGGACTAAAAGTGTCACTTTATACAAGAAATTACTCAAATTAATTAACCAATATATAATCTAGTGGAAAGTGTGGTAAATTTTGAGTGGTCCTCTGAGTGCAAAGACGCTTTTAAGATCAAGGGAAGTTCTAACAAAGGCTCCAGTTATAGTACTCAGATTTTGACCACGCCTTCATAGTGAAATTGGACACATTTATAACCCTTTTAGGGGATGTGCTCTTTAACGAGCTAGTAAAAAAGGGTGTTCACCCTATTGCTTTTATAGCTGCATGCTTAAAAGATATGACAGGAACTACACTGAGACTGAGTAAAACTGCTTTGTTGCCTTTTATAAAAAAGATGATGTTTGCATCCATGGAAACAAATCAAAAATCATCACTAATCATGCATTATTACAATGGCTTTACTTTTTAAAGAAACTCATAGGTTACTTGGCATGGTGACTACTGAAATTCAAGTTTTAAAATTCAGGTATTTGATTGCTTTGCATTATCTAGATAAAAGAAAAATGGGATTTCTTCACTACTATTAGTCATTGTATTGTATCCTTATGATAATGTATTCAAAATCTGAAGGCTCCCAGTTATGTATATGAGAAGTCTTTTTTCTGAAGTTGTTATATAAACTTTTTTAATGCATGAAATTAGTAATGGGGTGATCTATAAGGCAGGCTAGGATGATTAAGTATGCTTATATATTTACTTTAAAAACTCATGATGATAATCATGCAATCCAACAGAGCCTAAGATCATTATAAATTCAACAAAACATTGATATGAATTCAACAAGGTTATTACTAGAACCTATGCAATCTGATTTTCAATATTGTTAAAAAACTGTGACAGTTGATATTTCTTATCAGTCTTACAAGTCTGTGACTACCTACCATCTTTTAGAACCTAATTGGGGCTGAAATATTGTATTAATTAACGCCATAAGGCACTTGATGGTTCTTATTTTACTATAGACAAATGATTGTAGCCACCAATCCTTTAAATAATTGGCTCAGGCTCAAACCATTAATGACGTCATGACAGTGACCACCACTAAATTCACCATGGAATAAATTATACACTGACATGGATGTATGCAAAATATTGTTTAATAATGCTGCCAGCTTTGTATTGAGTATAACTCTCAAACCGATTGAGTTTATGTGAATTTAAGGAGATATTACTGTTAAATATCATCATGAGAGGAATGAGATTGCAGAAAGGGCTAATAAACTCTAAGGCATATCCTTCACATTTTATGACCGAGTCAACGTCCTGCTAGACCCTCCATGTTGGCCCCATGGTAATTGTATCTATCCACCATCAAAGAGCTACCAGTTTTTTTACTTTTACAACACCTCTGTGGATGACAACTTTACCTTTATCCTTTAATGATGTCTTGTATGTACCACAATGATAAGATCTGACCTCTAAATTATTTCAAATGACTAATCAAAGCATTAATAAAGATTTAGATCAAAGGTTTTGAAACAGCCTTTACATACAAGATCACTTTAAGAATTATGGATGACCAACACTGAGGAACAGTTTTATGCTCAAGAAAGGAAATAGGGCGGTCTACTGAGATACATATGATTTGCAATTTTTCTGATCAACTATAAGAATAAAACTATATATACTTAATTGATATTTAACTAATAGATAGATTGAGCTTTTGATTGACCTGGCGACTATGTCAACGTCATTATATAGTATTAAAATACTTTTAACTTTAACATCCCAAATTACCAACAAAAGGGATACCATAATTTGTATTTGGATACTATTGCCAATTAAAGATAATATCAATATATAATTGATCCCTAACCACCTTGGTGGCTGTTGGAATCCTAATGTGGGTAGTGCTTGTTGGTGCTTTTGCACATGATTTCAACAATTGAGTAGGACTGTAGTATTGGACTCTTATATGATGTTACATGTTTTAAAGGGAAAATAAACCACAGATATAATTGAATTTCATTAAAATTTTATTTATCATCAAGTTGGGTTTCCAAAAGCGATTCTCTATTATAAAGTTTACTCCTATTATTTAAAGTAAATTGAGGCTAAAAATAAGAGGGACTGAGGATACATAATAGGAAGAGGATTGCTCAATTTAGATTAATGCTAAGTCAGCCTATTAGAACTCTCAATAATCTCTATCTTAATATGGCAGAAGTTTGGGTAGTTGGTCGCCAATAGGGATGATAAACCCATGAGGTAACGATTTAATACAATTTGACCAAATCAGTTATCTTAAAAATATCTTCACCTTGGTCAATATACAGTCTTATTATAAGGTGATTAAATAGTAAAGATTTGCACCCACAGAACCCCCTCCAGTCCTAAAAAAGTGGGGGGAACTTCTCTTAGACGGAAGCACTAAATAGAAGTCAGTGCATGGTCAAACGTCCACATCATTAGTCCTTTTCCGCCAGGGTTCAGCATAACTCCATTAAGTTTATCCAAGGTATTCATCCAGGAATTTGGAGGAAGCATTCCTCATTTTTAGAACAATTCTCCTGAAAATCAAATTGGGGATTTTGATTGCATTGTAAACTATTCATCACCATAAATTTTTTTTCAATGAGCCAAATGTCTCTTTGTCCTATATTACCCTCTTCAAAAGGTTTTTGGGGAAATAGAAGCGTGGTAAACATCCTTGAAAATGATTAAAAGTATTTCCAGAAACAAGGGATTTTATGAAAAATTATCACCCCTCTTATAGGTAAAAATAATGAAGCCTTCCCAACCAGATCCAAGATTCTCGTTTCAAGAATAATATGGTTATAATAGTAAAGTACTAAATCAGCTAGTTGAAATTGGGTAAAGGGGTCTAGCTCATTTGCTATCTGCCTCAATTATGTGACCGTTTTAGCAGGTTATCCATAGCTTCATATTGTGACTAAATGATGTCTTAGGAAACCCTCCTCATGGCCTTGTATGGGACATTATATTATCAGAGAAAACATCTTTAGCCTTAAGAATGGTATCCCACGTTCTCACTCATATAGAATATGAAAAGGGGGCAGTTTGAGGATCTGTTGGTAGCTGATACAATATGCCATAAGAGCATTAGGCAAGAAATGATCTCGTGGAGAGGATCTTAACTAGGTTTTTTATAATATGGATTCCATGGTTTTATTTTCTCTTTCAATAGTAACAATGGTAGAAGGGTTATAGGGGACTAAAACGAGTTGTTGCTCTCTGGAGGTAGCCAAGAACTTAACCATTCTGGAGGTGAAATTTCCCGTTGTAACATAGAAGAACCTGAGGGGCAGCATGGCGAGTAAAGATATGCTAATGGAGGAAAGTGGAGGTAGCCTTGGAAGTTTGTGATGAAAGAGCACATCTTTAATCCATTTCATAAAGAGTTGATTCCTACGAGTCTGTAAAGGTTTCCACTTGTAGTCTGCGGCAAGGGACCTACTACATCTAAGCTTATTGTATGGAATGGTGCTGTGGGGTATTCAGGTGATATTTGTACTTAGTCTTCTGACTGTATTGCTTTTTACAAATTATTCAAACATCTAGGATTTAAATAAAATTCCATGATTTTCTCCTAAGAGTAAAAACTTTTACTTTTCATGAGTTTTCCTCATTCTACCATGTCAAGTGATAGTGTGGCCTCCATAATTACAAGTACTCATTCTGAAGGTGAAAGATAAGGAAACCGCTCTACCCCTACTTTTTTATAACTTCTCACTCTTTACATTTGTGTTTTATTAATGTTTCATGAGAATTTTATTAACGGGTTCATATTCATCATTCCAGGCATCAGGGGTCACAAGGGGTCATGCAATCTCTCCGCTCCACTGTTATCTAAATGAAGGATATGCAGCTGAGTCAACCCATCAACATCATATGGGTGGTTCCAGCTCAGTACTCAATCTTCATGTCATAATGTTAGAGCTTCAAAGCCTAAAGCGCTAGCTGTCCCATAGAATTATTCATGTTTTGTAACCATCTTAAAGAAGCGTGGTCAGTAACCACAATGAAGATTGTCCCATAAAAAAGGGCGGTAATGCTTTACTGTGAGTAGGACAGCAAGTTACCCATTCTTGGTGATGCTGTAATTGCATTTAGCCTTTGACAACATCTTGCTGAAATATGATACTAGGTGATCCATACTTGTTCATACGGTTGAGACAGAATAGTTCAAACAGAATAGTCTAAGAGGTCAGTAAACAACATAAAAGGTTTCTATAGTCAGGGTGACGTAGGATAGGCATTTATGGAGCAATTTATTTAGCGTTTCAAATGTGGCCTTTTTTCCGTACCCCAATAAAAAGGAGTGTTTTTATCCAATATTCAGATAAGAGGCTCACAAAGCTGGGCGAACATTAAGATGAAATAATGCTAATGCCACATCATTCCCAGAAACATCTGAATAAAAAGGTTTTTGACGCAGGAAATTTGGAAATAGCTTCACCATTTTTTTTGTAAGGGTTTGATTCTTTATGTGAGATGGAAGGTCCAAAGTTTCTAGTTTTTTTCTGGAAAAAATGTACATTATGAGGACTTTGATTTGATGTTGGACGCATGCACGCGTTAAAATTCCTTTAAATGGGCAAGATAATCGTTAAAAGTCATGGAAAACCAGTGATTACGTCGAGATAGACTATCACAAAACTTAGCTGAGACTTTGTAAGTTGCAATCCATCACCTGTTGGAATGGTGTGGGAGTATTACACATCTCTCGAGGTAGATAAGTGGGCTGAAACAACCCTTCACTGAAAATGAGAGCAAATTTCTCCTGATTTTTGAGAAAAAAGTTTTTTTGCCAGTTTCGCTGGCTAAATCATAGTGAATAAGAAGTTGGAGTCAGAGAGTTGCTTAAAGCATCATCAGTGTGGGGGATAGATTAACTATCTTTCTTAGTAATATTGTTCAATTTTTGGTAGTCCATAACTACCTGTGACCTCCGTTCTTCTTTTTAATAAGTAAAGACGGGACGCCCAAGGGCTCTGGGAAGGTATTAGCAATCCAACATATAGCAGCTGCTTAAACTCTATCCTTAAATTTTGCTCTTTGACCTTGGATTTATGTTAGGGCTTAGATCATATAGGACTGGTATCAACAGCATCAATGGTTCAGCTCCAATCCTTCATTTGCCCATAATATATCAAATTTAGAGAGATTATCACTATAGACATCTAATAAAGAGTGAACTCTCTCAATCTAATCCAAGGTCAGTGCTGAATATGAACGATGGTCAGATAAACATTAGTTCTTTCAGTAGGGTGGCTCATCTTTTAAATAGACCCAATACAGTGAACCTTTCAATATCCTCAATGGATACTAGCAGGTCTTTACTTACCTTTTGATGTTTTCTCAAAAGGATGCCTTTATGGGTAAAAATTTAGAAACAAAAGATTGATTGGTCGCTGGTAGGCCGGGTCTAGTATAATTAGCAATACTCAGGACTTTAGGGGACTAACTCCATCAATTCATGTTATATGCAATATGCAGCTTTAAGGATTTTTTAAGAAATTCATATGTAATCAATCGTTTTTCACCCAACTCAATATGTTTCTCCTCTGAAGCATTAACATAATGCCCTCTGAAGCGTCCACAGAATTAGGAAAATTCTTTGTAATCCGCCTAGAAAACTTCTAAATTTAAAAAAGGCAGATGAAGGATACTCAACTAAACAATAGTATTCTGTTTGTTAGGATTTTCTTAATTAGAACCAAAGGAACCTCGTAGTTGAGAAATGAGAGATAACCCTGCTCCAGATTGATGACTAGTCATATTCAAGCATAAACTGGGTGCCTATGAGTATCTCATAATTATTATTATCCAAGGCTACAGCTGGTGCTGATATGATAAGATTCCCAAATCTAAAGGGTAGAGAGGAATATGTCCCAATAGCTTGCGTGCTGTTGGGACCTGAAGTTCTATACTCTTGAGAATATATCAGGTAAGCGCCAACTTAATCCTTATGATAGGTTTTGATATAATCACATTGATTTGAGAACTGGTGTAAATGATAGCCATAATCCAGACTTTTTAATGAAGACCTATTCTTTGGTTACAATTCATCAAAGTTAGGAGAGAGATAGAATATCTTTTAATAGAGAGTAGAGACAAGCTTTTTAGAGGCTCAGGATAGCTCTTCCAATGGATTGGAAAGTATGACTAAGATGTATGGGTCAAATCAATGCGTCAAGGAATTGGTAAGCATTACTAGCTGTATTAAAAACCTCAGGACACCCCAGAACTTGACTAAGATAAGTTTCTTTAGGTATCAATGCCCGGTAGACCCTTTTAGTATTCAACTGATCTGCTATCCCTACTTCACCTGGGCTCCTAGGACATAATATCCACCGTCTCTATAACCCCCTTTAAATTTATCATCAGAGGGGTTGTCTATAAATGTCAGATGAAGGTTAGAAGTGAGGTCAGAGCTAGACAAGCCAGCTTCCCCAACTTTTTTTGGTGTGACCCCTACTGTTAGCAGCCCTCACCTCGTTACAGTTGATGCCCTAGGGTGCCCAGCTACATTTGAGTTGGGAGAGCAGGCATTTATCTTTAGTGGTCTTAGGCTTGAACTACTTTTTAGCTAACTTGGAATTCTCATATTTGGCTTTACTTTTTATGGAATTTCTGGGTTCAGCAGTTCTGGGTACCAGGTTTTAACGTGTGAAAAGGCTGAGAAGGTGCCAGGGAAAGTAGGGATTGTGTTACAGGTGAACATGTCATTTGAGCCAATCCAGGAGGCCTCTCAGGTTAAGGCTTGAATGAGGCGAAGTCTTGATTAATTTCCTGAGGCAAACTCTGCGTGCACTCTGTCCAACTTCACAGAGGGGAGAAATGTTTGTTTTGAGTCGCTTTGTGAAGAAGGTATTGAGATAGGTGCAGGCACAGGAGGGGCCCTGAGAGTTTCCGTAGAGTTCTACGCCCAAGCTATGGTCAGGAGAGCCTCAATGATTGAGACTTGGTGTCGCGGCACAGCTCCATTAGTTGTTAGGAGAGTATCTGTAACTCTCATGTTACCAGCGTGGTAGTTCAGGATGCATAGCCACACTTCAAGGTAATTAGTTGCTAGTAAAATTGGGAAAAGAGTACCCCAGATGGTGCCACAGAACAGGGGACTTAAGGACAGGTTGTACAACATAGTGTAGATAACAAGATAACAGATAAACGACAATACTTGGTTGGACCCCAAGTAGGAGTCCATAACCAAGTGTAATTCTGTGTTGGGGTGCTTGTGTGCCTCGATTGGTAGGGGGCCAGGGCGGCCCAGGTGTGCACCAGAATCCATTGCAAATATTTTGGAAAAAAGTGACCTATGTTGTTGGAGACCTCCTCAAGGTGGTCCGTGCACAGGTCTTCCCAAGGTACCATTAATAAAGACGTAAAAACTAATGGGATTTTATTAAAACAAGTCAACCAACAAGGAAAGTTGATCTCAGGGATTCATCAATAAACACTGGGGAATAAATCATCAATCCGCAGCAGTGGTACTAATACTAAAGAAACCAATAAGCGTACACTACCATCAACCATGGTGCTGTATCTTGAGTAAGCCCAAACTCATGTTATTGATTGTAGCTGAAATCTACCAGATTTGGCATATTTTAAATAGAGAGAGTTTTGAAACCCCGTTCTCCAAGAAACCATAATGAACCATCGTTAATAAAAAAATTGGTTCGTTTTAACGCCTTTATGTAATGCAAGACCAACCATCACGCGCACCCCAGGACCAACTTAGGCATATCTTGTTTTTACCCAGCGTAGGACCAGGGTATGCTTCAGGTCTATGAGGCCTGCCAACTTTGCCCTTTTAGCCTCCTCAAACCAAGACTTATATCTACAATCAGTGCCCTCAATTGTGTCATGTAACCAAGACTGAAGTATTCTCAGGTTAATGGAAATCAGAAACCAATAGCAGAGCTATCTTAATATCATGTACAGTCTAGAAGTAGCATTTTACTGAAGCAATATGTATCTCTAAAGAAGGTTGTAATACCTCCACGCATAATAGCAGAAATGGCGTCGTCAAGGAGAAGATTTAGTGCAAGCAACAGTGGCTGGGTTCACTTTACAACTTGTCAACAAAAGTGTCACTGATTCTCTCTTTTGCATACTGAGGCACATAAAGTTCTTCTTTTCCCTTCTTGAACTTTGCATTGAGCCGAATAATCATTATGTGCTCCCTTAACCTCCGCCAGGTACTAAGGGTGTCCATATGAGAAACTACTACATCTTGAGCTATGCGGCTTAGGCAAGGGAGGATGTGCTGGATTTTGTGATGGGAGTCATGTCTTCCGTAGCAGATTCACAAACATCCAAAAATGAGGTAATGCTATCCTTACCTGAAGTAAACTTTTTCTATTAGGAGGGCTTTATGTTTAACAGGATTAGCCCCAGGAGGGCCTTGAGAGGTGCGCTGTTCAATTTGTTTAAGTTGAGACAAAGCGCAGGCTATCTTTTGTTCTGAAAAAGCTATCCTAATTCCATTTGCAGCGGGGAGGTGAAAAGGGTTACTCAACCAAACATCCTCCTTTTTTTATAAAGATTGTGATGTAAAGGTTATCCTATAGTGCGCACCAATTTTTGGAAACCTGGCTGGGTAGTGCTTGATAATGCTTTGAACAGGGTTTCAACAGTTGAGAAGTACCGGTGTAATTGTACTACCTACTGTTAAAGATATAAAGGGAAAATAAACCACAGATATAGTTAATTAAGATTTTTTAATTATTTAAAGTTGGGGTCCAAAAAGTGATTCCCTATTAGAAAGTTGACTCCCAGTATTTGAAGTAAATTGATACTAAAAATGAGAGGGACGCGATGATTCAGAAAAGGAATATGATTGCTCAATTTAAGATAAATGCTAATTCAAACTATCAGAACTTCAATATTTCCATTTAAATATGATAGAAGTTAGTGTAATTTATCATCAATAGGAATGATGAACCCATGAGGCAAAGATTTAATATATTTGACACTATCAGTTATCTTAAAAATATTTTCACCTTGTTTAATATCTAGTCTTCTTATCAAGTGATTGGCTAGTAAAATAAAAGCAGCCCTCAGAAACCCTTCCAGTTTTATAATAGGGAAGCTTCACATAGACAGAAGCGTTAAATGGAAGCAAGTGTATGCTCAAACGTACATGTCAGTGGTCTGTTCCACCGGGGGCTTATCATAATACCATTAGTATACTCCAAGGTATTAGTACAGAGATTCAAAGGAGAAGTATTCCACCTAAAAGATGATTCCATTAATAACCAAATCGGGATTTTGATTATATATTAAACTATTCATCACTGGAACATTTTTTGGACTTAAAATTTATCTAATGTCTGACATTGGCGCTAAAACAAATCATTAATATAAATTAATTTACTTTATCTAAGCGGCTGTGAAAAATCAAAATTGCTTATTCTATATATACTATAATTTTTTTGCCACAGCTTTTCCAAGAATGCAACATCAATAGTGTTTTTATATTTATCATCTAATTGTCATTATATTGTTGGTATATCATGCTGTATAGTTTGATGTAAATGCCCCAATGCCTAGGCATTCATTTACCTGACTTTTTTATTATAATTCATTATTCCTTATAATTTTAAAGTGCTGCTTAATTATTAATATTTTATACCAATGAGAATCTGTAAAGAGAGAATAGAATATCTGGAAATGATTACTATTTTGTAAAAGGAATTTTGATTTCAAAGTAGCTTCCAAAGCCTACCATGATCAAGACTAACAACTTTGACCTCATAAACAATATCAATGCTAATAATATGGTGGGCATTTATTTTAGTGTAATATAACATGTCAATGCTAAAGGGTTCTTGTGTGATTTTTTTGGTAAATGTATTCATAAAGTACTTTTTAAGTTTGTGTGTGTATAACCTGTACATTCAAAATCTAACGTTGTTGCACCAATTCAATATAAGGGTTTAGAAGAACCTATGAAAATGGTGACCCTATGGAATGTGCTTCTTGTATTTTGTAGTGAAAAAATCTTTGTTTACTTGAGCAAAAGTCTGAAAGATGGGAGAGACGTTAATAGGGTCCATTCAAAATTCTTGATCCCCTAATACAACAAATAACAATTAGCATAAATAATTTTGTGGAGTTCAAGCAAATCCAATTAGGGGAGTGTGAATGATATTTTGACTTGACTTGAGCCTTCTAATCTTTTGTTTCTACTTGCTATAAGATTTCTCCACATATATAATAAATGCAAGTGTATAGATTACAAATGCTTATATGTGATGATTGTCCTCAAATCTCTTAACTATCCTAAATTTTTACATCATTTCCTCATTATCAAATTTAAAACAACTAAAATTATGTACTAAGTTCCTATTATATTCACTATCAATTTTTATTATACTTCAAAATCAGTACGCATGTTTAAAGGCTGAGTAATTGACTATAAGAATTACCAAACTGCATCCTAAATTAATGACCACATTTTACTCATTAATAGTTTACTATTTTCAGAAGTTGTCTCTGTCATAACCAATTATATACTTGTGACTGAGGTCTGATATCCGCATAACATAATTAAATGGTGCTCACAAATATTTGAGATAATTGTATGCATATGAAGTATAGTAGTCAAATTGACTTTACCATTCGCAGCATGTGACTCAGCCTGTGTATTAGTGTGAAAAGTCTGCGCACTATAGATAAGATCAAAATATATTTTATACCTCACCTTTTATATCATGCATCTTGAATTTCATATAAAAATTGGTCATTTTTACAAGTAAGTCTAGCAAATTTAGGTCACTTGAATTTCCAAGTGTAACTTTCTTAAAAATACATAATATCTCATTTTTTATTTAACTGAGGTAAGCCAACCAGGGGACATACAATACCAATATATGTTTTAGGATAAGGGGAGGTGAAGTATAGCATGATTTAGGCACCCCAGAGTAGATGAGCTACCCCTGTTGCCAGCCGGTACCATGAGGTATAGGGGGGCTGGATAGCTTACTCTTAAGGGGTTTTCCCTATTATGGAGCAGGTATGTAGGAAGAGGTCCATATGCAGAACCAGAACTGGGAACCATGATTCAACGAGTTGCTGTTGTTTTAGCCTCATGTATCCATATAGTCAGGCTTGAAAGTGTTCCAGTAGGTGTAGGTGAAATCTGCTGATTGTCCCACAGATGATTGGCATGGTTCCCTTGAAGGCATCCAGTGCTATGCTGTGGATTATCCACAGTGCAATGGCGACTATTTTGGAGCAGAGTGTTGGTGGTATTGGGGATTCAAGTTGGAGTGCAAGGAGGCTTCTAGAGATTGACAGCTCCTAATCATTGTGGGTTCTTAACAGACGCGCAACTTGCCTCCATAAGGCTCTAGATGGGGGGCATGCTTCAAGGCGGTGGTTATGGTGACATCCCCTCAACACACTTCACACTCTAAATGAAGAGAATTGAAACGATCTGCTGTTCTGTAGGTTTTTCTGAGGCAACGCCAGGTGTTAGCTCTTATCCTTGCCTGGAGGAGCGGATGATGTGTTAGCCTCCATATTGCCTTCTGTGTTGTGAGATTGTATGGGATATCTAAAGCATCCAGGTAGTCGATTCTTATGATGAATGGGGCCACATCATGTGTGTCACTCTGGTGGTGGTCTTCTGGTTTCCTTAGCGTGAAGTGAGCTCAGGGGCTTCCCCTTCACTGACTAGTGCCTGTGAGAGTGACGGTCCACCCTATGAGCCAAATGGTGTGGAGGAGGTGTTTAAAGTGCTGGGTGTTTCCATGTGGGCCCTCTGCGTTTGGGCTTTATGGAAGGTATGTGAGAAGGATGGACAGGTTGTGTGAGTTGGATAGTTTGAGCTCCTGCGCGAAGTTGGCCCTTGCTACTCTAGACCATTGTTGTTGTGGGTGGTCTGGGGCTAGGACTTCCTTCATACAGGTGCCAGGTATGCGGTTGGCATGGACCTCAAAGTCTATTAGGCCCATGCCTCCTCTGGAGTGTGGGCTGAAGAGTATTTCCACCGTTACAGGTGGCTGGGATTCAGGCCACAACCATCCCTGGATAAGTGCACGGAGTGAGGATATGAATGTAGGTGAGAAAAATATTGCGTGGGTGGGGAACCACAGTATCAAGAGGATGAGTGATCTGGCAACTGTTACTCGCCCCATTAATCCTCTGGATCTTCCCTTAAGTGAGGCAATGCGGTTGGACATCCGCTGTAGTTGGTTGTTCTCAATTGTAGCATTGGCATATCCCACTGTTTCCAGCCATATTTCAAGGTGACGAACAGGGTTGGTTGAGGGAGGTGATGCAAAGGATAGGATGAGTGGTTGTTTTTTGTGGGGGACACTGGGATTTGTGTTATGGCCCAGTTGTTAGTGTACTTGCCTAAGAGGATTATTTACGTTTTCTTTTTGTTGATCAATGCATTGCTCATAATGGAATACCCCTCCAGGGTGCGTTCCAGCTGTTAAGAATCATTGTCGTTAGCTAAAACTGTCATGAAGTCATCTGCAAAGGCTAATATCTTGATTGTTTATTGGCCTTGTGCGGTTATGCCCATGAGGCGTGAGTCAGCGACACAATTGAGCGGATCAATGTTGAAGTTATACAGCAATGGGCTTGAGGGATCCCCTTGTTTGAGCCCTCTTCTTGGTGTGATCTTGTTGGTTATGAAGCCAGGGCCGCTTACAACCATGGATGCGGATTTTGTAAAGAGCATCGCCCAGTTTATGAATCTGGCTGGGAGTTTGAAGGCGCTTAGGCATTACTTCAGGCACAACCAACTAACGCGATCATATGCCTTCTCCTGGTAAAGGAATACCAAGGTTTCAGTTTCTTTAGACTGGCATATGTTGGCGACGGAGTGTATATTGGTCCAGATTTGAACGCCCTGGTATGAATCAAGCTTATTGGGCGACAGGACTTTGGAGGCTATTGTGCCTAATCTTGTTAGTAAACCTTTTTTGAATAGTTTTGTAGCAGTGTTAGAGAGTGCAATTCGGCGTCAGTTGTCCAGGTCCAGTTTGTCGCCCATTTTAAACAGGGTTATGACATAGGAGTCCTGGTCACCAGGTAGGAGGCGTGTCTCCAGCAGGCACTGGTTCATTGATACCAAGAGGAGGGGGGCAATTTGCTTGAAGTACTTTTTGTAGAATTTGTAGGGTAACCCATCAGGCCCAGTCCATTTCCTATTTGGTGCACCATGGAATGTGTCCCGAAGCTCCTCCGGAGTCATAAGGTTTAAAAAGTTGTATTCTAGTGGTGCGCTTTGTATTCTGGCGGTGTGTATAAATCCTTAATTTTTTGGGGGTCAGTTAGGGTGTCGCAGTATAGTCTAGTGTAGTAGCGGTGTACTTCCGCCTTGACCTCCTCTGTGTTGGTTGTCATGGTGCCATCATCTTGCAGACCTGTGTGCACGCGGGCTAGTTGCCACAGGAGTGAAAATGGAGGAAGTAGTAATTGTGCAGGTTTGCATTCTTTTATGAACTTACCTTTTCTCTTAACTTTAATTCTGTGCTGGTGTTCATGGATGAGGGCGTTTAGACGGGCGAATATTCCCGCCCATTTATGCCCCCAGTTGAAGCTGTAGCCAAACTTCAGGGCGTTGAGATTGAGGTGGTCCATCTTCGCCAAGGCGCGCATGATTGTGGCTGTGTCAGTGGTGTATCTACACGAGAAGAGATGGAAAGTTTTATTTCTTAGTTTAGCTTTGATATTTTCTTAGGTTTCAATGGGGTCCAATATGAATGGAGTTACGATTTTTGGATTCATGGCATCATATTTGACCCAGTCAGATATTTTGGGCAAATTTATATTTTTTGGGTGAAAATTCCTCCAGGTCGACGCCAGTGTGAGAGTTTGGGTTGGTAAAAGCTTCACTGAAATGAGTCGGTGGTCATAGAAGTTGACCTTTTTTGTTGAGAAGTTGGAGATGTTTATGCGGTAGGTTTTTAGGGCAATAGTGAAGTCAATGCAAATCATTGAGATGAGCTTTCCCTTGCGTATGTTGGGTGGCTCATGTGGGGGAGGAGTGGTGACCCAGGGGGAGGGTATTGTGTAGACCAAAGGATGCCTTCATTGCACAGAATTTGATGTGCTTCAGGGGTATCTCCTGGGGTTAGGCCATCGGTACATGCTGGGGTTATTCCAGCAGTTAATTTCGCCCAGCAGGATGGTATCTGGTGGGAGGGTGATTGTTGGGATGGTTTCAAGTAATTATTTCTCTCATCTGGGGTGCACAGTGCATAGATACATGTAATCAAGATTTTGTCCTCTTGGCTTGTGATTGTTGCTGCCAGGATGTGGCCATGCATATATGAGGAGAAGTTTGTGATTTTTAGTTTTTTGTTACTTTTGATGACCACCCCACAGTGTGTTGTCCATACCAATAGGGATGGTGAGACTAAGGCTGAAGAGATCCCTCTTCCCCCTGTAAGCAGAGGGTTTCTTGGATGCCAAGTTATCTACAGGAGTTTTTTGCAGGAAGTCCAGATTTTTGGCTTGGAAGATTGAGCACTGGCTCCCGTGATGTTTAACTTCCCTATTGAAACTGAGGTGCCCGCAGCACCTCAGGAGCAATTGGGAGGGCCACCCATACCTAACCCACCATTCATTGTCTTTAACTTTCTCTATGTCACTGGGCCAGTCCAGTCTGTGTCATCGTCCAATCCCTTACCCTGTGTTATATTTTGCACAGTCTTTGCAGTTTTTAGGGTTTGCATTAGATCTTTTCACTTGTGACTTATGGTGGTTTGGTGCAGTGCACTGATTGGATTCTGTGGTTGCAGTGTTTAAAGTGGAAGAATTGGGTCCCACATTTTCGCCCATAATGAAGCTGAATTGTCCTGCTAAGTTTGCTTTATTGATACTACTTGGGAAAAAAGTCAAATTTTTGAGAAAATTTTCAGCTTGGGAATTCTGCTCTGATTGGTTGTCTCAGTTATTTCCTCCATATCCTCCTCAGCTTTGGCATTTTGTTCTGATTGGTTGGCATGGTTTATTTCCTCTATGTCCCTCTGAATTTGGCTGGAGTTGATGGAAGAGGCCATGAGTGATGCAGCCCTGGCTGCTGCTCACTTGTGGGCCTTCTGTACCATTTTGCATATTTTGGGTGATATTGGGTCTATGAGGATGTATTGCCCATCCTCTCACAAGAGGAATTAGTAATTGGCATCGATTATTTTAGCAAAGTCTACATCATTTTCATCTATGGCATCATCGCAGCTGTCTGGGGCTAAAATTCCCTCCTTCACGGGGCACTCATGTTCCTTATACCCCACGCGGTGCAGTGGTTGCAGATAAGTGGTTCATGTTCCTGAGTGATGCAGAATGCCTCTAACACTCACTCATCTGGGAGGTGAAACACCACTGTACAAGGAATTTTTGTGAGGTCCTTCCCAACTCAGGGATCAGGTTGATTATGGCAATTGCCTTTTCTGTGCACAGGTTTGGCGTCAGGTGAAACTGCTGTAGTTTGAATTGTTTAATTTCTCCAAAGCAGGCAAGTTAAGCTCAGAGCTTCTCCTCAATTACCTTGCGAGGAAGGTTGGTAGGGAGCGAGTTGAAGGAGTTGAACAAAGTGTTCACTTTGATTCATCTGGTGCATGAGATGCACACAATTTGTTTTCCCTCAGGGAGGAAAATTTCGACGCAGACTTTTGTGGCGGTGTCTGCATCTTCTTTGGTTCTGAAGCCCATATCAATCCAGCCCCAGTGGATGGTATGGGTGGTAACATACACCGCATGGGGAAAAGGGAGGCCTGTGCCTCTCCCACTTTCTCCCACATAGTTGGAGAATCAACCCCTAGTAAAAGTTGGATCCCGTGCTCTACCTTTGATAGGGTTTGGACATACAGGAATTCCATGTAAAAGTTTTGTTTAGTGGTGAGCTCCACAAACCTAGACGGTGTCTGAGTTTGTGTTTACTTGGTTGCATTGGTTCCCAGTCCCCCTCCAGGGCGTTTCTTGCTCTTCTGTGCACCGTTTTGCTCATTGCATGATATGACTTTTTCCTAATTTAATTGTGATTTGTTGAAATTGCCCATCTCTCCTATGTGATTATAAATTTTTCTGTTTGAAGTGAATCATAGTAACTAATGTTATTATTATGGGAAAGAAAAGCCCCATAATTTCGCATTTTAAAGGATGCTATAAGATATTTTTAATAATTACTTTGCCTAAATCATATCGCTGACACAAGATAGTTGTCTAAGTCCATAGTCGACCAACTTTGGTCTCTTATTGTTTATTAGTCTCAAATCATCAAACACTTGTGATTATTTTTATGTGAGCTTACTAAAAATCGGTTCTTATGAGCAATTAACACAACAGAGTCTTCACTGAGTAATTCTCAAAACAGGGCATCAAATCCCTATTAAACACTTACACAATTCTTTGTAAATGATTAAGAATAATACTATATCCCATAACATTAAAGGATAAAAAGTGGAAATAGCGAAGGCAATAACCACATGGGTATCCTTTCAAATGTGCTGTTAAAAGGAGATCTATCAAACTCCTTGGTAACCACTGAGCCCATAAGAATTACCTGGCATACCTCAGACATTGTCAAGGATCTGACCCCCAGAATTTTCAGCCCTGGGGATATAGCCAACTGAGAACACAGTTATTAAGTAGAAAAACACTTGAACTTTTTTATAAAATATTTTTTCAGAAACGCATATACAAACTACCTTCAATGATATATTTGAAAGTTTGTGTATCTAACCTAATAATTTTTTGTTCATCTACTTGGAACGAACCATATAGAACATACTCTACAAATTATAGTACAAAATAACCTGAAAAAGCCTATGTGCATTTATATTTATCTTTTCATACTATTAATCTATAGCCCAATATGGGAGTTAGCTAAGAGTATATCATATGCTTTATAATCTATTTTCCGCCCTTGATTTAGGATTAATAAAATATGTAGAGGAGGCTATGAAGATCTTTTAAAAATGAACTTGAAACTCCATCATAAAGATGCAGCTAAACTTGAAAGCTTTGTCATGAAACTAATTAGCAGGAAGCATAATTACATGGAAATATGAAGGCTCAATCTACTATGGTGCAAAGTGATGAAAATGAAAGACTTGATAGCATCAAGATTAGCTTTCTAACTCTCTATAACATATCATAAGCTTGAGTTACAAACTTATGCTGAATCCATATGGATGCATCTGATGTGCTTGTGTTTGACCAATCACAAGAACAAATTATATAATTATTTAATTTTTGTTATTCTATTAGTATATTGAGGTTTTGATTTATCAGGTCGCTATGCCAACTTCAATATACATTAAATTACTATCAACTTTATTTGGGCTGCATCCCCTAATTGGAATATTGTCTAAAGTTTGATAAGGGACCTATTGCTGATTAATGTTAAGTATCAGTGTATGATTAAACCTTGACACCTTACGCTAACCCCTTGGTCAATAAAGAACATCAAATCACCTCAGCCCAACTGAGGTGTATTACAATCACTATTCTATTTTTACTAATATATAACCTCATTGTCTCCAAAAAGTTGTCAAAGTATAGGTTTCTTATTATCAGACGATTGTCTCTATATTACTGGCATTTAATGGAGTTCTAATTGTTGTAGATGCCACAAGGACATGCAATCATTTAGCTGACATTTAATGAATTACATTTAACTATTATGAAATACTTATGTGCAGCTCAGTTGGCAATAAATTTTAAAAATAAGAACCTGGAGGATTATAGTAGCATATATAAGGATTGCAATTCTAAAACGGGATCTATCTCTAAAAGTAGCTTCTGAAGCCTGCCATGATCATAAATATCAAACATGAGCTTCATACCTACTCTTAAATTTAATACAATAATGTGCTTGTACTAAGTTTAGTAAACTATTTTGGAGAAATAAGGGTTATTTCATTATTTAAGGCCAATATACTTAGGCAGCTACCTTTGTTTTGCATGCAAGGTGCCCTATGCCATAGAAAATCAAAGCAACTGCACAAATTTGAAATCACCTAACCCAGTGTTAAGATAAGTCATTTGTAAAAAACTTCACCTAGGTGTAATGGAACTTTACCCTCTCATGTAGACAATGTAAAGTAAGAATTTAGGTTTTAAACACACCCTCAATGGAGTCAAATTGCTAGCTGTCGTATAAGAATGCTTGGATTAATATGAGTATCCCTGTGGCAGATAACTACCAAGCATTTTATAAAATTTTAGTCTCACAAAGAAGAACCATTCCTCTATTAAAAAGGGGGTTTATTAGGACGTGTTGATGCATTAGAATTACACCAAGAAGCCTACTGATATTTAGAACTACCATTAGAGAGAACCTTGACCGGCTTATGACTCAGGTTGAGAATCTTTAAGGTGATGAGGGTAACAATAAAGAGCAATTAACTCAGCTAGTTTTACTATTACGCTTAATATAAAATGATATTAAAAGCTAATTGATCTCATTAAAGATCATAATAACAAGGTTGACCGAATTATCAGTGAAAATAATAATAAAATGAGGATACTTGAAAAGAGACTCCTTATATATATTCATTTCTAACAAAGAGTTAAAATGACAACCTTCAAATAGTAAGTTAAACCAATTTTATGATTGGCGAGGGTAGTATAACTTCTTTTTCTATAGTTACAAAGCTGTCATGGAAGGTGTCAAAGACCACCAAAAATTGTGACATAATTTTTTGTGCCTAAGACATAGAAGCAAAGGTAATAATGCTACATATGGATACCTTACAACCTGACCAGTGATTAAAGATATGCATATAAAGTAATTTAAATTAAGAAGAGCATGCCTATGAAAAGCAAACATTTTTAAAAGATTATGACTAAGATATAACGAGACCATTACTGCCTTTGCAAGCACTTCTAGATTGAATTACAAATTTTGATGACGTCAAAAATGCTTAATATGTATGAAACCATTACTGTTTTTCTCTAGTATAGACAGAAGATATAATTGGGTTTATTATTTAACTTTGTTAAATGGGGCTTTGAGTTAGTACTCATTATCAAAAATAACTATTGAATGTGGAAAGCTTAGACTGACTAAATAAACAGCAAGCTCTACTAAAAAGTCAAAATTTCGGACATTATTGAAGCCAAAATTAAAGTTTACAGTGAACATATGTACAACTTTTGTAAGTAACCGTGTCATGTGGAAATAATGTTCTGAAAGAAAAAAACTGACTGAAATATGAAGGAAATGACTTGTCATCTTAAGGGTAAGGTACTTTTAAAGCTGACAAGCCTAAAGTACCTGACAAAACTTCAAATAAATTTATACATCACTCATACATCAAATAACCCAAGCCAATGACTCTGAAAGGGTGAATCAGACACCGGATACTACATACTGGAGTCTCCTGCCAAGAAAAAGTTTCCCAAACTTTTGTATGCTGAGCATGTTAACATTCTACCTCTGGAAGAGACCAATCTATGTCAAATTATAGAAAATCCTACTAGGGTAGGTATGGCTATTATGCCAATCACTAACTCTTCTTGTTTGTTAGCCCAATTTATTCTGCTTATAACTTAGGTGAAATCATAAAATTTAAAAACACTAATATACATTACGCTTTTTTAATCAATAAGAAGCTCTCACCTTGCTACCAATCTTTGAGTGAGCCATTATATGATTTGAAATGGTTATTAGCAAAATCTAATTTATTGTTATTTATTAATATGGGCTCTCTTTTATATGCTTTCTCCTTTAAGCAAGCGAAGAAAATTAAGCTTCATATATTTTATTGCTAGTGTTTACAACCCAAGAGGAGGCCCCTACACAAAACTTTATTTATGAGGTGCTAAACAAAGGGATGATTAGAAAATTTTCTAGCATAATGCCACGTATACGCTTAAGCATCCATTCTATAAGGGGAAGAGGGGCTTTAAGATTTTTTGCCTTGTGCTGGCTTCAGGTGGCAGGCAAAGGCAGACTAAAGGGGGTTGAAGTGTCAGTGGCGTGCAACAGAAGGAGAAAGAGGTGATAGTATTCCTTATCAATAAGGCAAGTGGTGCATTGCCACAACATATTTAGCGAGTTTATTTGGCAAAAGTTATAAGTCAGGCTCACATGTGAAGGATTTAATTTGTTAGTGGGTTTGGGTGGTAGTTGGAGGCATAAAGCGAAGATATCGCCACATCAATGCACGCATGGCCAGCTGCAAAATTAGTTCTTAAATTTAATTTGGGATACTCAGGGAAATCAATAAGGAAGTTAAGTAGAAGAAAACTCTCACAAAGTTGATCAGTTGCTGTATGGACAGCTTGATGAAGGAGAGAGTGGTGGGGGCTGTGGCTGCGTTGACAGCCTTTTGGTAAGTATTTTTGTAGATTAGGATTCTGTAGCACAGACAGAAATGGCGGTGGTGGAAATATTGCAGTTGTGTGAAGAATTCTGACTAGTCAAAGCTGAGGTTAAAACTATAAGGGCGGACTGCCTTGTCAATCCATTTTGAGCGCCTCAAATGGATTTGACATTAGCAGCGCTGGGCCATTCACATGAGTTGGTGGGGTGGCAGCTACTGATCTGCTGCGCACAGTAACACGGCGATTTTGGTAGCGGTTGAGCATTAATCTGCTCAGGGGTAAATTAAGTTGTTAAAAAAGATTGGGCAGAGCGGTGGGAGCAGCACCTGCGGTGCTTGAGGGTGGGGAGAGAGTACTAATACCCAAGCAAAAACTTTAGTAAAATCAGAAGCATGCTTACGCCAGAGGGAGAAGCAGCAGAAACAGCTTTGTTTAAAATGCTGAGAACTTGTGCCTTGAGTGGTTAAGAGTAAAACACATGAAGCAAATGGTGCGGCAATCTTTAATGCATTCCCAGAAGGGACGTTCAAGGAATAATCTTTTCACAGCAGCGGTGGTATTGTGAGTCATGTGTCATGTTTGAAGGGGTCGATCATTACAATTACAAATGGCCTAGAGATACAATCAGAACCATTTGGAACCACAAAATGAAGCATGGGGTTGGCGCCGTAGGCAGCCTTGCCCTCCATGAGCTCGTGGAGGAGACGTTTGGGGGAGAGGTGGGAAGGCAAGTCAGCAAACTGCACCACAAGTGTGGCATAATCTGGAAATCAAGTTCAGACAGTTGTAGGTGTGTTTTTTAAATCAAAGGCTGTGGTACTGCTGCCATAGCGTGGCCTTCACAAAAGAAGCCAAGATCAAAGTATCCCTTGAAGGGGCATAATTTTATGAAAATGGTGGGTTTTTACACCGCCGTGGCTATCTTGATGATGGCTGCACTCACGTAGGGGATGAGGTTCCCATACTTGACCCAAAGGCTGAAAAGCAGTTTTATCTGAGGGATTACCAGGAGCTTCTGAGCACCGCTTGGGAGCATGTGAGGTTGTGGACTAGTTCTGAGGTGGAATGTAGCAACTAGATATGTTTGTTTGGCTACCTGGGTCAGTCCAGGGGCGTTTCAGCGGCATCTGATAAACTCCAGGAGGCGGCGCCCCACAGCCCTCATATAGGGTGTCAAGAAGTTGATATGACTGGACGATACACTACCCATACTGGTAAATTGGAGGGGGAATTGAGATGAGTCTCGCGATTGACAGAAAAGGTATATGGATAATAATTTATTGAAATGTCGACCATTAAGCAAATCAAGGTAAATTACGCCGAGATTAATATAAATATGAGCTTCTAGAAAAGGGAAGATGAATAGAAGACTACCAAGCCAAAGAAGCTTCTGGCTTGGGGAACCAAGATATAAAGAGTCATACAGAGGACTGAGAGGTGGGTCTTTTTCCATGATTTGGTGGTTGCAGATAAGTTGCAATTAGTAAAAATTAATAAAGGTCAAAATAAGGGGCGATAGCTCCATATATAGTTTATCAAATTTTTTTGAATTCAGAGATCTTCATATCATCCAATTCGATTGCTCAGTGGCTAATACCCTGTGCAAACCGACTCCACAAAATCAAGTCTTTATGCCAAGAATCAACAGTGGTGCTCACTACAGAGGGCCACTGGCCAACTGTAGTTCTTTGATTCTAGGATACAATGACAATCCCTCATTCATTATGACAAAGTTTGATTAGATTTCGCGCACAGTATGTTGAAGAAGCACAGGAGGCACCTAACAACGAACTGGTATTATTTACTGTAACTGAACCGGGTGATGATGAAGTTATGATAAATCTGAAATTAGAAAACTGTCCTGAGCTGATGGATGACCAACAAGGTTGCTCCACAAATGTGACCCATCAGCAGCTACAGGATATTATGGAGTGGATGTTGCGCTGGTATCAACTATACAAAGATGAGGCGGTTGAGTATGCCTTGAGTTTGTTTAAAAAATTAGACCAAAAAATTGCTAACCCTGTACATATCTTATCTGGATGTGACTACAATGGAGTTGACACAACGCCTTGGTACCTAAGGAATTAAGGAGCATCTAGTCACTTATATGCAACCATCTATTTGCCAACTACTGCGTGTGCTGGCTCGCCACAATATAGAGATTGGAGATGTAATGCAGTTCACTTGAGCACATCAAAATGATACTTGCCTCCTTTTTGACTGCCTCGATTGCTTTTTTTGGAGGTACAGGGGGTGCTGGTACAGATGGACCATCATGTTGGGGATAAACACAATCGATTGGACATTTTGATACCACAGTTAGGTCTAGAGTTACCCTGGGTAATAGGAGAACTGTTGGATCAGCATGGCCTATCTGTGGAATGGATTCAAAAAGTAACAACATTGGGAAACAATACTAAGCGCTTAATGATAGATCTTGCTGAATGTGAGGAAGCGCTCAAAGCCATGATTGCTCAGCTTAAGGAAAAAAATAACACTTATGGAACGGCAAGTGGTGGATAAGGGTAGTTCCATATCAGTTGAATTAACCCAACTTCATATCATATGGAGTAGTCAGCAAAATGACAGATAACACGCTTATCCTTTTAGTTGACATCCGCAAATATCTCCAGCTAGTCCATCGAGTTACACAACTGGAAGTTGTTAGTCAGGCTGAGCGCCATTGAGCTTTCCCTCTTCCAATTGGTGAGACAAGAGAGTATACGGACATGCAAGCATGACTTGATACCCTTTGATGGACCAATGAGGAATTGCTATGCGAACAAGCCGCCCTCCTTGACCAAATAAACGGCTCTAATCAACAAGCGGGTAACGCTAGCTGGCAGCATACACAATTGCAGAACATAAGTGAAGATGTCCTCTCATGACTACAAGCATTGGAGCAGAAACTGAACGTTGAGTGGGAATTCCATTAGGAGTTGAAACATCAGTACAAGACACTGCAACAGGAATTCCAGGATGGATGGTGTAGATGCTATTTGGCTAAAATGGAGCAGTTAATTAACAAAACTTTGCGGAGTATGCTGGAGCCAGGAGGAGTGGTGCATTTAGTGGTGATTCAGGGGAAGAATGCTATGGATCAGCTAACAATTATCCCTCAGGTGGTGAGATGGACCCCCCACATGACGCTACTTCTTCTGAGTCCATTTTAAATGGATTTGAGTCCATTCAGCCAGCTGTATGATAGTTCACAAGGGTGTGGCTCCCTTAGTCACTCCAGAACTAATTCGCCTGCTCCTTGTGGCAGGAGCCTGGAGCAAGGAGATGCTGTTCAAATCAAAAAATTGCCTCCTTCCAGTCATGATGGAAATCTACATAGATACTTTAAGAGATTTGAATTTGCCGTGGAAGGGGCTTCTGATCAGCGTAAAGTGAAAATGTTGCTGTCCACTCTAGATATGGAAAGCGCTGATCAAGTTACATGCTACCTTCCAAGTAGCTCAGTATCCTACAAAGAAGTCAAGGCAATTTCTCCAGCTGTTTGGGGCATGACCAAGATGGCTCAATGGGAGGCCAACTTCTTGACTATACAGTTTCACTGAAATGAGACCCTGTTAGAATTTGCTGAATGTTTCTCAGCGAAAGCACATGTACTACTCGTAGCTAACATTTTATCTGCTGAGGATGTTGGTATAGCAATGATGGCGGCCATAAAACCATATTGGGAACTAATAATGCTTTGTCTCACATTTTGTATGGAAATGCAGGACTTAATCAAGTTGTGAACACCTTACAACAACTCTCTGCCAAAATCAGTGCCCCTAATGTAGCCTGAAAAACTTACGCTGTCTCCGCACCAAACTCTTCAGGATATGGTTTTCATCAACTAAGCTATCAACCGCTGGACCAATATGTCCATAATACAAATCAGAGGACCCTTTTCAGCATATATACGCTCTGCTGGTTCGTCCACGGCCCTGGAACCATACCACAAATTTTCTCTGGTCCTTCTGGTGCAATCTATATATGTGAACCTTTTATGAATACTTGCTTCTAGAGCGGATGAAGAGTACATTATGCGGGCAAATGCCCTTGTAAACCACAAGTGTTTGCGATGCCAACTGAGAAAATTGAGCAGGGAAAAGCTCAAGCAGAGTAGAGACGGGACGCTCTACCTCCACTAAGTACAATTCACTTGTCCCTAATAATTCCCAAGCATCTCTTTGGGTAGGATTTGGAACTCAATCAGATGAATTGTTATACCAACAGCTTCTTTCAGATACCCCTGCTTCTGTTTCCAAGAGTAAAAATTTTCCCCAAGCCCTGAGTTCCGCCAGGACTTACAGAAGCCATATGCGTGGCAGATCCTGTAACAGACTGGCACCAGCAATCTGGATCCCTCGTCAGACGTTGCCTCTTTAGATGTAGTTAATGTAGTCATTCCAGTGGAAAAAATCGCTAGTGAATATCCTCAGGTCTTCAAAAGAATTTCCTCCTTTTTGAGTAACACAAGCCCTTGTACGTACATGTAATAAACACTGATGGTTCTTCTTACTTTAAATTCAATTACTGCAACATTTTTGTTCAAAACACAAAAATCTGTGCTATCATAGACATGGTAGCCCCAGTGAATATAGTCTCTAACAGGTTGATGGCTAAGCTTCTGTTGAAACTGGATGTGGACCATCGAGTAGTATATGGGACCGCGGGGATGAATAGCACTGTGTCTGAAGGAGCATATAGTGTGTTGCCTTTGCAATTTGGGTCAGTCCAGGCTTCCGCTCCAGCAGTGGTGCTGCCAAATAACAACAACGACATGTTAATTGCCGTGGTATCTATTAGAAAATTTGTGTTGTGATAAATATGTTGGAGAAAAATCTTAACTCTAAGGCAATAAATCCCCGTCTATTTTACCTCTTGTAAAATCCAAATGGATCCGTTCCACTTTAGTCAAATCAATCTAGTGTACAGTGATGGAGTGATTCCTGTTCACTATTGACAAATCAAGCGGCGAACCTGGGCCCTCCCCAACCAGATTTATGAGTACTAAAATATTCCGCTTTGGGCAGCAAGCGCTTTGAGCCTACCATCTGGACACCAGTGCATAGTAGGGACTGAGCTCAAAATCAATGTCTAAAGGGCTTTATGGGAAAATTATGGCGCCTCACCAGCACTCACGGCTTGAACCACATGTGGCTCCAAGGCTACTGCTCCCTGGGAATGAGGAGGTGAAGGTGCTGCTAGCGAATTTACAAAAGGAGACAATAAAGATCCAGCGGCACCAAGCGTTGGCTTACCTACACCTAGCTCCTATAGAGGAAGTTTGTCATATTCATGATTTCAGCTCGTGGGAGGATCTTGGACTACCAATAAGCTCATCATTCAGAATATTGACAATGATTCTGTGGGAAGCACTTACTGGATTATCGGCGGAATAGCAAGACAAGGCTATGGCGTTATTTGAAAAATATTGAGATGCTTTCACACACGATGATCATGATTAGGGTGCACTCAAGGGGTGGCACATTGGATAGATACGAGGGATCACCCTCCCATTTGATGGTAGCCTATTTGACGATCAAAAGTGGCAGAAGAGGTTGTCTATGATGAGGTGGATAAACTTATTATGAAAGGGATGCTAGAGCCGTCAAACAGTCCCTGGGCATCACCTGTTATCATTATAAAGAAAAAGATGGCTCAAATCAAGTGGTTATTAGCTATTGCAAACTCAACAATATAACAAAAAAAGACTCCTACCCTCTTCCGCAGATTGATAATGCATTGGACCAATTGGGTGGGGCAAAATAATTTTCCACTATGGATCTAATCCTAGGATACTTGCAGATTAATTTGCCACCAGCAGAATGGGAGAAAATTCACTATAATCACTTTGAGAGGATTATTCCCGCTGACTCAAATGCCACAAGGGTTGTTCAACACCACGGCTACATTCCAGCGTGCCATGGATACATCTTTATTGATTTGAAGCTGTCCTGCGTCTTAGTTTACCTCAATGATATTAATTTGTTCTTGTGGACGTTTACAGAGCACCTTGCCCACTTGGAAGTGTTCCATCACCTCACTACTGCTAATATCAAAATTTAGTCTTAGAAGTGCCATTTCTTTACTGAATAATTATAATTTAGGTTTGTCATGGATTCAAATGGGCTTAAACCGCAGCTGGCTAAGGTGAAAGCGATAGGCAAGATGACTCACCCAGGTAATAAGTGGGATATTCAAGTGTTTTAGGGGATGGTCATGTACTACTAAAGGATCATTCCCAATTTCAGTTTCATTGGAGCCCCTCTTTTCGAGTTGTTAAAGAAAAATGCTTCTTTCATTGTATGGAACGATTCTAGAACTCTTTTGATGTGTTGTGAGCCACGTTAGCAAGCGCACCAATTTTGGATTATCCCAACTTTGATAAACAGTTCATAATACAAATGTACGAATCCCTCTCCACTATAGGGGAAGTATTATCCCGGAAGGATGACAACGGCGTGGAGCATCCTGTTGAATTTTGTAGTCAAAGCTTTTTTAGTACTAGATGGGTAGTCAAATCTTTAACTGTCACGAGTAAAAACTCACCATGACTGAGTGGGAGTGTTTAGTAGTGATCTACGCTTACAAACAGTTTCAGGTATATCTACATGGGGTACAATTACAAGTACTGATGGACCAAGCTTCCTTGCGTTGGCTGCAGAATGTGTGTGAACCAGAAGGGCGACTTGCACGTTGGGCACTGAAGCTCCAGAGGTACAATTTTGAGATTATACACCATAATGGAGCAAAGCATCAAAATGAAGATTGTCTTTCTCAGCTGCCAACGGTCACTATAACAGTGTATTTAGATGACATAATGTATGAGAAAATGGTGGCAAACAAACCAGTATGAGCCGCCGCAGGTGATCAAGGTATTAGAAGGGCTCAGGGAGGATATATTTCTATGCAAAGGTAAATATATAAGCAAACTGGATACTTAACACTGAGTTTTCTTAAACCCTCGTCTAGACCAACGATTATTATGGATGCTCATCTGGCTGTAGGACATATAGGACTATGGAAAATGCTGGAGTTTTCGCGACCCTGTTACTACTGGGAGAGCATGCATTATGCATATTGGAAACGGTTAGTTGTTGTCATCAGTGTCAAGTGGAAAGTCATTCCACAAAATGACCACATACCAGCTGGTTAAGCCCCAATTCGCCTGGCACACTGTTTCCAATGATGCAGTGGGACCTCTGCCAACTAGCGCCAATTGATTAAGTATAAAATCACCGCTATTTGATCACTTGACTCGATGGGTGGAGGCCAGGGCCATTAATGACTTAGGCGCGGTCACCACTGGCAATTTATTATAGAGTGTGTTATATAGCAACATGGCTGCCCACAGTTCATTTTAATGGGCAATGGAACCAATTTCACTTCGCACATCCTTCCAAAGTTGAACGAGTTGATAACGATCTGCGGGGTTTTGACCACCCCTATCATCCAGTATCAAATGGAATGGTGGAGCGGGTTAATGGAACCCTAGTGAAGATACTCCATCAATTGGTAAATGATTGACCCTCGGAATGGAGTGCCCTTCTACCTACAGCTGTGTTTGCATATAATATCAGCTATCATTCATCCACTGGTAAGAGCCCATTCCAACTGCTGTATGGTCAACATCTGGCTCTGTCCGCCCTGCTTTACTCGTGTGTAGAGGACAGTGGTGGTGTGGACCCTCAGAGATATTTGAAGACTCTTACAGATAAATTGATCAAGCTGCAAACGGAATTCTACTCTGATAGTTTGCCAAGAAGATATTTTTCAGGAAGCTGATCAGAAGAGATGGAGCAGACTTCCGCTGTTTGCTGTAGGAGACCATGTCTTATTCCATGACCTTCACGGATTTGGGCGGAAAAACAAGCTTGCCAATGTCTGGGCTGGGCTATTCAAGATAATCAAGAAGACTGGCATGGATGTCTACACTACTAAAGAACCAGTGGGGGGTCAATTTTTAACCAAGTTCAAGCAAAGTTCCTTTGAGCATATAAACAGTAAGAGCCTATCATCCAGTCAAAGTGGGGGGTAATGTTGAGAAGTTGATATGATTAGATGATATGCTACCTATACCAGCAGATCGGAGAGGGAATCAAGATGAGATTTGAGATTGATGGGAAAGATATATGGATAATAATCAATTAAAATGTCGACCATTTGGCAGATCAAGGGTAATTAAGATGAATAAAATAAAATGAGAGCTTTCTAGAAAAGGGAAGAAGAATAGAAGACTACCAAACTGAGGAAGCAACCAACTTGGGGAACTGAGATATAAAGAGTCATATGGAGGACTGAGGGAGGGTCCTTTTCCATGATAAGGTGGTTGCAGATAAGTATGCTATTAGTAGAAAATAATATAGGTTGAAATAAGTTGCGATAGCTCCAATTTTAGTTTATTGAGTTTTATTGAAGTTATCAAACTTCATATCGTCCAATTTAGTTGCTCAGTAGCTTGTATCCCTGCGTAAACTGACTTGGCGGAACTAAGACTTTATGCTGAGAATTAACATAGGGCAGCTGGTGCCATCTAGTTAAGATAGGCAGATTTTGGCATGGGCAAAAGGCAGTTGATAGTTAAAAATATTTTTTAAATTTCTGAATTTGATCAAAGCAATTATCAAACTAAAAAAATAAGCTTAGTACTGAATTCTCTATCTTGCTTAAATCACTTTATTTTTTTATTATTAGTAGGTAATCTACCTAAACAAACAACCGTTAACATTGCGTAAACTTAAATTTTAAATCTCACCAAATATGATGCCTGCTGCCCCCTTGTGGGGCTGTATTGCACTGTTTCCTGACATTTTTTGGATGCTATCACAGTTTGCCCAGGCTGGCTCTACTATCCCCCATGCTACCAGTTGCTTTGTCTCCTCTCAGAACCTTTTTCAAAGCTTTGTACATTCCCAGGAGGTGCTTTGAAGCCCTTTGGTGTTCCCCCGGAGTAACCTGCACTTTGGCCTTCAAATTGAGTATGGGAAACTCTTCTACTATGTAAGTGCAACTATCATTGAGATGGCACAGGTGGTATTTACCCCCTGATAATATCATTTTCAGCTCCTCAAGTGGTACTTTGACCTGGAAATATCTAGTGAAGCACAGGCTATGGTTGTGATGACAATGCCACACTATATATAGAGATAATACCATAGCTCAGCACCCTTAATTGTCTGCAGGTAAATCTTACTATGGTGGTTTAGTTTGTCAGCTTACCAGACCAACTATCACCTTAGCAACTAAGCCAGAAGCTCCTGATGGGATTGTCTTTTTATGGCGTTAATCTTGTCTTCCAGTTTCGATTCCCAAAGGGTCTATCTGCTTTTCAGGGCTCGTGTCTTTGTGATGATCCATCCCTTTTATTTAGACCATCAAACTCACAATTAACCACTGCACCATTATTTACTCTTCCCCCAATCACCTATTATGAGTCCACGTATAGAATGGCCACACCGTCTGCTTCTTGTGAGTTGACCTTGACCACTCAGGCTCAAGTGCATTTCCATTGCTACCACATCTGCTTCTGACACTCCACACATCAAGTGTAGGACACACCGCCAATCAGGTTGAATTATCTGTTAGCTGTTTATTCTCCTCCACCTCCCTCAAACACTGGTAAGCAGGCGTGATGCACCATTCAATTAGCATCATCGTCTCAACCTGTTCAGGAGCAGATTGCTGCTCAGGCTCCAGTCAAATTGCCTTGGTTGGTAGTTTGAGGGCAAATGCTCTTTCCCTTAGCCAACCAGCTCACGTTGCTAATCCAAATTTGTCAGTATTGAAATAAAAAATCTCTCAAAAGGGTTACTGAGGATATGGTGAGTCTTAATTTATCAAAACATAACTTGATCTGCTGAGAAATACTACAGGCACAAAAATTGAGTGCCAGAGCTACTTCCAATCTCAAAGGGCTTTTAAAAAATAAAACTCATAATCATCCTTCTATCAATGTGGCCGCTGCCTTAACCAACATTCCTCTTTGCCAACCCTCCATGATGCTCTTATGATTCTTGTCAAGGTAATTCTGCACTATATTCACAACTGATTTCCCTGTTAATTCCTGGGATTAGGTCAAGGTGCTCAATTTCGCTGTGTGTTGCTCATTTGTTAATTCCGCCAATTTAACACATTTCAACACCCAATACCCCAAAACAGACAAAACCTTTTATAGTTTTCTTGTTTCTAGATGTTATAAAAACGCCAAGTTTCAGAAGTCTTATTATATTGAGGCGTTGCACACTGAATTTTTCATCAATTAAATAATCTTAACTTTTTTTACTCCTACTGTTCCGATCTACTGACTCCTTAATCTCATTTTTTCACTCTCATACATGCCCTCAGTTCCGCGGCAGATGAGGATTCCCCCAATCCTCCTTTCCCATCAAATATGACTGCTTAGTCTTGCCGCCGTGGTGCCATATTGGAAAGTTTTTTCAGTTATATTTAACACAACTGTAAATAAAAACGCGTGGACGCCCCTCTCTTAGGTAGGGTCTCATAAGTACTAAAATGCTTGCTACCTACATTGAATGTTCTCAGGTGTAGAAAACTACATGGCATATAATCACAAAGCCTTAGTTATTACTCCTCTTTACAATCCAAGTAGATAATTCATCCTCTAAGTTATTTTAGTAATAAGTTATTGATTATAATATTTTTATTAACGCAATTTATGCTTGAATATGAGAATGTTACCTTATTTAGGGTTTCATCTTTCTTAAATTAAAATGTCCCTATTGTTTATATTAAAGCTTCAGCAAGAGAGTGATCCTGGCTGGTAGAGTATAGTTAGCAACATTAGATTTCTTAATATAACTTTAAGCTAACATTTAGACTTATTGGTATCAATATACGCTTAAGATGGGTTTCGTTTTATGCTTCCATAGATCTCAATAATGGGCTTGAATAGCAATGGCTAATGAATGCAAGTATTGCTCATTAGATCCTACAGAGCTACTTGCTGCATTTCATGAGCATAGATGGAGGCAGTTGACTTATAGCTAGTCTCATACGTGGTATACGGTATCCTGCTTATTGTCACAATTAGTGGCAATATTCTTGGTGTAGGACGCCCACCAAAGCTAAGCACAATAAGACCTTGGAGTCAAAACCAGAAACCTTAAGGTTCAACAATGACATCTATATAGTCATTGACTGAGAATAGGTTCTGAGTTTGCCAGCCAGGGCTGAGGAGATTAAAGCTAAAAAGAGAAAAATCTGGCGGAAAAGACTTGAAATAACAAAAAATAAGCTGTATGAGGTTACAAAATTCTGCTGAATATGCAGATTCTCGATTTTGCTAAAAGGTGAAAACTTTTTGATTTATATTAGTTGTTGTTAATTGTTTTAAGACTATCACAAATCTTCCCTTTTATAATACGCCCAAGCTATGAAATGCTTTGTTTTTCTCAGATAAACAGATAGATTTCATTAAATTTTAGGGAACATTTGCTGAAGTTTACCCATATTATTAGATTTATTTTATATTAATGCTATTTGTTAAAACCTTTTAAAATGGCCAGACTCCACTTTCAGCTCTCGTCTGACCCACCCCTTTGGCACAAAACCACCCACATGTGAAGGCCTACTACGCCAAGTCTGCCACGCCATATTTTTCCACTTTCTGCTACAGTACACCAACTCACTAAGCTCTCAGTAACTCTTTTCCATGATGGTCTGCTTTAGTTTGGCCTACTTTTTACTAAAAAATTTAAATGAAACAAAAATGAGATATCCTGAGATGTTGTTCCTTCTGCTTGCCATTTTGCCTTGTTCTGGCACCTTTTATCTGGCGCTTCTCCTCCTGCAACTCATGCGCTCAGTTCCCTATTATACTAAATACCATATGTTTTAAAGCGGCGACTGCACAGGTCTAAGGAGGTTTCTTATTTTTTTCTCTTTACAAAATTTTCCTGTGTGATGACAGAAAGTGTAATTTGAGGCAAAAATAGTTCAGGTAAAATTGTGACCTTATTTACCTAAAAATATTTAGGCATGAGTTGCCTACAAAAAATTACCATTAGACTACTAGAAAATTTGCAATCAAAATTATTATGTTTATTCTATGAGAATTTTAGGATATATAGGCGAAAAATGATGTAAACTCCCACCTATTAATAACGAATAGCATTATGCAGAATATGATATGAAATCTAGGTATCAATCTAGAGCATTTGTTATGCTGCTGGGTCGGAACTCACTTCATAATCTTCAAACGTTGCGGCAAATTAGCCTTCAAGATTTAGAAATTTTAAAAGTAATCTACTAAGGAGATATTTTGCAGCAGGTCTACTCATTGAACCATAATAAACTATCATTCAATCAAAATTAAAGCTTGCTATAATTTTTATGGTATATCAGAGATATGCCAAGGGGTTTCTGCATAAGGTTACACCCACTGAACAATAGGTCTAATGATATGAAAATTGTTTACCTTAAAACAATGCTAAAACTTTTAATGTATATGAAGCAAATGTACAATGACACTATTTTATTTAATATAGTATGTTCAGCGGATACTCCCTGTTCTGCTTGATCTCTTCCACTAACAACCCTCTTTTTTTGTCTTCCCATCTCGCTGATACCCAGTCACTTTGGTCCAACCAACCCTTTTGATTTTGACTATTCTTTCTCCCATATTCTCATTGTTCTGGCAGGGTTCATCATTTATTAATCCATGATTGCCTTAGTTCAAGGCGATCCAATCAATATTTGTCATACATCAATGTTAAATTCTTGGCTTAATGGGTTGATTCCGCCAAGATGGTTTTCACAAGGTATTAGCCACAGAGCAAATGAATCAAATGATATACAGATTGCTAACTCTTAATAAAAAACCAATAGATATAATAAATGGAGCAATCGCCCTGATCAACCCTTTAATTATAATATAATAGATGCAGAATATATCTGCAGACCACTAAAAGACAAATCTCCTCATTATTCTGCTCAACTCTTATCTTAAAATTCCAATTTTAATGCATCCACTGCTTAGTAAACTCCTATTCATTCCCTTTTAGTAGTTTTTGTCTATTTCAAGGTTTTGGCAGAATTCCCTTGATTTGACCAACTATTGATCTTCAATCATTTCGTTTTATATCCATATAACATTTTTGCTCAATTTCATTTCTCACCTCAACTCCTATATCCAATCTGCCAGAATATATAGCATACTTCTCAGTTATATTAACTTCTCAACATTACCCCCTAAAACTGGATAATATGCTCTATTGTTTATATGCTCAAAAAGAACTTCACATGAGCTTGGTTGATAATCTGACTACCTGCAAGTTCCTTAATTGTGTAGGCATCAGTACCCGTCTTTTGATAATTTCAAATGGACCAGTACAAATGTTAGCGAGCTTGTTCTTACGCCCAAGTCTGTGTTGGACGTGGAACAAGACATGATATCCTACAGCGACTGTGGAAATTCCGCTATGTCTTTTCTGGTCAGCCACCTGATCATGAATATTCTTAGCCAAACTAGTAGAATATGCTTCCATTTGTAGTTTGATCAGAATCTCCATTAAATTCATCAAATACCACTGTGGTTCCACACCTATGGTATCCTCTACACACGAGTAAAGCAAAGGCAGGTAGAGCCGTATATCTACCATAGAGCATTTGGAAGGGATTATTGAGGGTGGACAAGTGGTAGTTGAAATTATATGAAATACAGCTGCGGGTAGGAGGATACCCCATTCTGAGGGTCAATTTTTCACCAGCTTATGGAGTATGTTTACCAATGTTCTGTTGACCCGTTCCACTATTCCATTCAATTCCAGATGGTAGGGTGTAGTCAAGGCCTCACAGATTTTCATCAACTCGTTCAACTTGGGTAATATATGTGAGGTGAAATTGGTTTTGTTGTACGTTAAGATAAACTGTGGATAGCCATGTCGCTGTATAAAACACTCCATAATAAACTTGGCGGTATTGAAAGCACTCAACTCATTAATCACCCTGGCTTCAACCCATCTCATCAAAAATGATAAATTGCTACGATTATATATTTAGATTTGTTCACGCCAGTTGGTAGATGACCCACTACATCAAGGGAAATGGTATGAAAGGCGAACTGAGGCTTATTCAGTTGGTTTTTGGTCTTCTTGTGGATAGGCTTCTCTACTTAGCACTGATGACAACTCATTACCAATTCTAGCACATCATAATGCATGCTCTCCCAAGAATAGCGGGGTCACAAAACTCCAACGTTTTCCACAACCCACCATGTCCTACCGCCTGATGTGAATCCATAATAATCGCTGGCCTATCTGAGGGTTTAGGAAAACTCAGTGTCAAATCCCCAATCTGCTTATATAATTCCCGTCTTGCAATAAGGTGTCCTGTTTAAGTCATTTAGCAATTTGATCACTCGCAGTGGCTCATTGTGATATTCGCCCAACACCATATTCTCATACATAATGTCAGCTAAATCTGCTGTAATAGCAAAAGCTGGTAGCTGCAAAAGATAATCCACATTTTGATGTTTTTCTCCCATCCAGTGTGCAATCTCAAAATTATATGTTTGGAGATTCAAACCCATCAAATGAGCTGTCCTTAAGGTTCACAAAGATTTTTCAGCCAGCTCAAGGATGCATGAACCGTTGCCAATTGAAATTTCACTCAGTGGAGGTATACTCAAAACTGTCTATACGCATAAATCACCCCTAAGCACTCCCACTCTGTCACAGTGTAATTTTTTGTTTATGAAAGTCTATACTTCACCTACAAAATTGCAACAGGATGCTCTACACTGTCATCATCCTTCTGGGATAAAACTGCCCCTACGGTGGAACTCAATGCATTCATTTATACTATAAATTGTTTTTGAAGTTGAAATATTTCAAAATGAGTGCGCTAGCCAACGCAATTAAATAGATATCTAAAGCGTCAGGAATCATTCCTTCCGGTCAAAAGTGGCATTTTTCTTCAACAACTCAATGAGCGGTGCCCAATACAGCTTAAGTTAGAAAAACTGCCAGTAGTAGCTGATCATCCCCAAAAACACTTGGATATTTTGTTTATTGCCTGGCCGGGTCATCTTACTTATGGCTTCCACCTTTGCAAGCTGCAGTTAAGCCCTTTTGAGTCCACCACAAACCCAAGGTATTCCAACTGCTCCTTAAAAATGATTTAAATTTATTGCGGGGAAGGCCGACCATGGGATGGACACTTCCTAATATGACTCAGAAGAGACAAAACTTAGTACCAGGGGAGGCACCCCAGAGAAGCGATGCTATCTCTTGTTGCCAGCGGGAACGCCACTTATGGGGAGGGGGATGGAACGTGTGAAGGGGCCGTAGCCACTATAGAGCACGTGTGGAGGAAGGGTCTGATTTGATGAACCAGACTGGGAACCAGGAGGAGACCAGCTGTCGGCGACGCGGTGGGAGATATCCAAACATCCATGCTTGAAAGTGGTCCACCAAATGAGACCGGAATCTGTGGACAGCTTCTGGGAGGGTGGGGATGGAGCCAGCGATGGCATCCAAGACAATCGTGTGGATAGTCCACATAGGGGGAGGCCATTGATGAAGCAAACATATCTCTTGACAGACTGAAGGGATGCGTTTGATCCTGGCCTAGCAGACTTTGGACTTCGCGCCATATCACTTTAGAGGTGGGGCACTTCTCCAGGCGGTGGAACAGCGTTCCATACTGGCCACACACAACACAGGATGAGTGTAAAGCGTTAGAGCGCTCAGCTGTATGATACACCCGCCTCAGGCAGCGCCACACATGGGAGCGGACTTGAGGCTGCAACAGAGGATGGTGTGCGTATTTCCAGATAGTCTTTTGGGTCTCAGTGGAAACAGGGATGTCCATCATGTCCAGGTAGTCCACCCTGGATAGGACATGGGGCCGTGTGGGGATCACGCCATCATGGATGGGTAGCCCCTGTACCTCTTGTGTGAACTGAGGAGAGGGGCGGCCTCTTCAGGTTGTATGTCCACTGATACGAATTCTCCACTCTGCGCTTCGCATGGAGAGTAGGATTCGTTTGTAGTGGGTTTTAGTCCAGTGAGGACCTGTGGCCGATGTGTGTGATGCGAGGTATTTCATCAGGGAGTGGGGGTTTGATGGATTGTTGAGGCCCAAGGCTCGGGAGAAGTTGGAGTGGGCCGCGTGGGACCAGTGTTGGGATGGGAGTGTAGGAGCGGTGACGGCTGCGATCCAGGTGCCCAGGATCTTGGCAGCATGGGCTTTGAAGTCAAGCAGGCCCATGTCACCTTGATGATGAGGGCCAAACATGACCTCTAGCCGTACTGGTGGAGGGCGGCCTGACCAAAGCCATCCTTGCAGCAAAGCATACAGGGATTTGAAGAAGCTTAGGGAGAAGGGGATGGCGTGGGCTCTGAACCAGACTTTGGATAGGAGCATAGAGTTGGCAAGAACAACCCTGCCAGTGAGGGTAGTAGGGTGGGCTCTGAGAGAGGCGATTCGCTTCGTCACGTTGTCCAGTATACGGCACTCCATTACTGCTGACGCGTATCCGCCTGCCTCCATCCACACGCCCAGATGGCGCACTGGTCCTATGGTAGGACGTGGCACAAAGGGGAGCACCAGTGGAGCGGTGTGTGTTGAGTTAGTAAGGCGTGGACGTGGGCGAGCAGAAGGGCCAGGTTGGGAACTACTTGCTGGGGCCCAGCAGTTCTGAAACTGACCAAGGAGGATGATTTCGGTTTTGGAGGCGTTCAGTGCCATGCTGCTTACCCGGGAATATTCCTGGATGAGGGCTTCAAGCGCGGTGCATCTTTGTTATTAGACACCCCCACCACGCAATCATCTTCAAATGCCATCATCTTGACTGGGGTTTGCCTGGCACATGGACCTCAGTGAGGTGGGCGTTCACATTTCGCAGTAGTGGGTCAAGGCTGAAGTTGTATAAGAGTGGGCTGAGGGGGTCCCCTTGTCACAGGCACCTTTGAGGGTGGACTACTTCCGTTAATAAAGCCTGGGCCACGCACTGCCATTGTCGCAGATTCCATGAGCAGCATCACCCAGTTTATGAAGCGGGGGGTAGGCGGAATTGATGGAGGCAGGCCCTGAGGTATTCCCAGTTTACTCTATCATAGGCCTTTTGTTGGTCCAAGAATACAAGTGCCCCAGAGTCTGTGGACTGAAACACATTAGCCACAGAGTGCACTTATCCCAAATCGACCTTCTGGGGATGAAACCGAATTGTTCTGGGGAGATGGTGGCAGATGCTACAGTCCCTAAACGGTTAGCCATGATTTTGGTTAAAATTTTGGTGTCTGTGTTTGTTAGAGAAATGGGGCACCAGTTGGCTAAGTCAAGCCTATCCCCTTTCTTGAGGAGTGTGACAGTAAAGGCCTCTTGTCCTCCTGGTAGGAGGCGCGTTTCCAACAGGCTTTGGTTGAGTGAGGCTAGCAGCAATGGGGTTATATATTTAAAATATTTTTTGTAGAACTCATATGGAATGCCATCTGGGCCTGGGCATTTTCGGTTTGGCGCACCGTGAATGGCTGTCCAATATGTTTGGAGTAATTAAATTCATTATTTATAGGTATTGGAAAATGGTGCAGATATGAGCTCTGTCAAGATATACTGCCATTTCAGCTGGTTGAATTGGTTCAGCTCGGTATAACTTGGAGTAATATCTTTGTGTTTCGATTGCCACTTTGGCTGGTGTGTCCGCAATTGAATTATCCAATCTTCGCACCTATATGCAGGCCACGCTCTGGCGTGGTGCAAAAATTTTTTTAAAGAAGTATGCGGTGCACTTGTTGCCTTTAGTGATGCGTGTGGCCCTGTATTGACACAAACCTGATGTTTGTGTTGCCTTTCAAGTGCGTTGATGTGGGCGGCTGCCTCTTCCCACTTCCAGCCCCATGCAGGGCTATATCCTGTGGCTGGAATGTTGGACTCCAAGTGGGCCAATTCCGCCAGCGCACGTGATATAACTGCTGATGTGGTTTGTGAGCATCTGGAGGAGAGATGGCGATAGTGGCAGATGGTGTCTTCTTTAAAAGTTGCCCATGTGGAAATAGGGTCCATGCAAAATGGTGCAACAAATGATTTTGCCAAAGTTGCCTCTTTCACCCACGTGGAAAATCCTGGTGACGTGAGCTCGGGGGGGGGCGGATTTTGCACCAATGTGGGGCCTTTGCAACTTTGACGGGTAAGTGGTATGTTATCAAGACCAGTCGGTGGTCAGAGAATTCCATTTTTGTTGTTTTGAAGTGGGAGATGTGGGGTTGGAATTTTGCCGGTGTTTGATAAGGTCGATGTGGGTCATGGACCTTAATTGGCTGTTGTGGACGTGGGGATGCGTCATGTTTTCGAGCAGTGGGGCATGTCATGGCAGTGCATCTATTAACCCAAGGGTGGCTTTTAGAATGCATAGTTCTACGTGACCCTGTGGGGCATGGGGTGAGGGGGCAGCCACCAGTCCATTGGTGAGGTTAGCCAACAGTTCATGTCACCAACTAGGAAAGAATTGGGGGGTAGTGGGAGGGATTTGACCAACGAGAAAAATTCCTAACGCTCGTGTGCACCATTTGGGGCGTAAATGTTGACGATTGTGTGCACAACTTCAGCCCACGAGAAGGTGACAATGAGCACTCGGCCATTTAGGAATGTTTCTGAGGATGTGAATTTGAAAAAATTGTTTTTCTGAATTAGCACCCCACAGTGCTTTGACCAAAAGGATAGGGATGGTAGGAGCATTGTTTTCCAAGCTTCCTTGGAACCTCATGGACAGTGGGACTCCTGGATGGCCAGGATATCCATGGGTAAATTGTTTTGTAAAAAAACTCAGTTTCCTAGCCTGGGATGGGGAGGCCTTGAGTCTGGCGATATTCAGCGTCCCTAGAGTGAAGGTTTCCCCCATCGCACCTTAGGTGTGAGGGGGTGGACCCCTGGGCCCACCTGCCTCTTCCAGGTCCCCATGGGCTTTCACAGCAGCGTGGGTGTTAGCAGCAACACTATTGGGGTTTTTGTTAATTTTTGCGGAAAGAGTCATATTGGCTTTGGCCTTTGCTTTCTGTTTTCCTGACGTTGGACAAATTTTTTGCGGTGCAGATAAGTTCAGTGCACCGTCAAGTGGGGCAAAAAAATTTTTGGTTGGGATAGGTCCCAACTCAGTATTGACCGGAGCTTGGGTGCAGCGATTGGGTGAGATCGAATCTCCCATTGGATCCTTGGATTGAGTGGCCCGCTTGGCATGGGCCTCCCAATCTGATTGGGTGAAGGATTCCCGAGTTGCTTCCGCCGCGAAGGTCTCCATGTCCTCCTGGCGTTGTGAGTGTGGGATGGTGGTGGTGGCCTTGGCCGCTTCCTTGGCTGCAGCCCTACAGGCCTGCTTGGCCTTCTTCCGCTCCTGCGGGGAGATGGGCTTTACCAATAGGTAGCAGCCTTGTGCTCCCCATGGGAAGGCCTCCTTGGTGCTTGCAGTTGGTTCATAGTGCGCCTCTCCGCTGGCCATGGCTGCCGAGGGGTGCTCTTGGAATGTGACGCCCTCCTTGATGGGGCATGCATGCGCCTTATGGCCAAACGCATCACAGTGGGTGCAAATGGGGGCGCGCTATCCACTGTTACCCAGAATGGGTGGGTGGTATGCCCTGCAATGTCAATAAAGGTGGAGTGCGGGATCTGGGTTAGGTCCTTACAATCTCCTCAGTTGGGGTCAGAACTGCGATGGCTTTGCCAGTGCACAGGTGTGGCATCAGCGTGAAACGTTGCATTTTAAAAGATTGTATTTCGCCATATATGGCGAGACCATCTCTCAGGTGTTGTTCCAAAATGTCACGTTTTACCATTGTAGGCAAAAAGTCAAACGTGAGGAAAATTTGGTTTGATTTTGTCCATCTGGTGCATTTAGTTTCAATGACCCATTGCCCTTCAGGGAGGTCAACCACTATGCGCACCACTGCAGCCTCATCTGCTGCTATTTTGCTTTCAAAACCTAGGTCCAGCCAACCACGCGACATGGAGTGAGGTGCAACGTACACCGCGGTCAGGAAAATTTTGTGTACATCTTCACAAAATTTTTCCCATAAGGCCGTTTTTTGGATGTCCAGATACACACAGACCCCGAATTCCACCGATGAAAGTGGCTGGGAGTGTGGCGTGTTGATGTACTGGTTGCGTCATGCTTGCCACATGAGTATCTCTGGGGAAATTGTGACCGCCAGTTTTTTTAGATTTTTTTCTATTCCACCGGATTCTCTGGGGCGTTTTCAAACGTTAGAGGCCGCGGGCCTTCCGCCTGCTCCTCTTGCCTTGCTTACCCAACTGCTCCCAGACATGGGCGCAGACTAATCTCCTCTATGAGATTATCAAACTAGATTTAGTCTTGAATTGAATAGGTTGCAAAAGTGTTTGCAACGAGAAAGACAGTTTTGCTCCTTAAAAATGATACTTTTGGGGATTTATTTTGATGTTAGCTTCAGAGAGTTAGTATAACTCTTGTTCCAGGTGGCCAAGATGTTCTGTAAATGTCCGCAATAACACAATGTAATTTTGAGGTAGACTAAAACACAAGAAAGCTTCATGTCACCCAAGATCTTGTCCATATCCGCTGGAACGTAGCTGGGGCGTTGCACAAACCCTGAGTCATACATGTAGGCTAAATTAACCCCTTCAAAAGATTATAGCGCATTTATCATGTTCCACCGCTAGCAATTCAATCTGCAAGTACCCTAATATCAAATCCATAGCAAATATATAATTAGCCCCTCCAAGTCGATCTAACACTCATCAATCCATGGAGGGGGTAGGAATCTTTCTTTGTTACGCTATTGAGGTCTTAATATCAATGATCACTCAATAAGTGCATTTTTTTCCTCACAATAAGCACTGGCAATACCCACAGACTCTTAGATGTCTCTAACATCCCATGTTCAATTTTTGTTATCTACATCATTTGAGACAACCTCTTCTACTGCCTTTGAGTGCTAAATAGACTATTATAGAATGGGAGAGTGATTCACCGTATTTATCTGATGCACCACCACTCAGGCGCACCTCAAGTCATGATCATCGGATGTAAAGATATCTCAGTATTTTTCAAATAAAGCTATCATCATATCTTTCTGTTTCTTTGACAATCCATTTAGAGTATCCCACAAAACCACTGCCATTATGCCAAATGATGGATTTGCAAGTAGGCCAAAATCCTCCCATGATCCAAAGTCATGAACACGGTGAACCTCATCAATAGGGACCAAATTGTAGAAAAGCCACCACTTGGTGCTGTTGGATAATTTTTGGACTTTTTTGTAGATTCGCTAGAGATAACTTTACTTTCCCATTTTCTGGTAACAGCAGCCCTCGAGCCACATGGGTTCAAGCCGTGATTGCTGGTGGGTCCCCACAATTTCCCCATATAGCCCTTCAGGGGCGCCTGTTTTGAGCTCAGTACCTATTATACACTGGTGCTAAAAGGTATTCTCAAAGCGCTCGTGGCTCATAGCAGAATACCTTTATAATTGTAGATCAGGTTAAGGAGGGCTCTGGTCTTCTGCTTCATTTACCAATATCGAGCAGGAATCACCCTGTCACTATGCACCAATTTGATCTGACTGGTGTGGAATGGATCTATCATAATTCCTCTAGATGTAAAGTGAATGGAAATCTTTTGTCACAATTTACTAATGGTTTTTTCCGCTATATAGACCATGGCCCCAAAGCATCTCATGAACACAGCACTGATCAACATATTGTAGTTATTATTTTGGGAGAACCACCGCTGGAGCGGAAGCTCTAACCAATACAAATTGCAAAGGCAATGCGCTATAAGCTTCTTCAGATACAGTGCTTTTGTGCCTCCGCGGTCCCATGCACTGCTCTGTGATCCACATCAGGCTTCAGCGGAAATTTAGTCACGAGCTTGGTGGAAATTATACTAACTGGGGCACCATTATCTATAATAGCTCGGATTTTTGTGTTCTGAACAGATATCACAGTAGATACACTCCAAATAAGAAGAACCATTGGTGTTTGCAACATGAACATCCAAAGGTTTTTTATTACAAGGAAGGAGGATACGTCCATACTAACATATTGATAAACCTGAGCCATTTTTTTAACTGGAATAGGTACGTGAACCCTCACTAGGGAGGCGACGCTCATTGAGGGTCCCACGTTACTTATGCCATTTTGTTCCAGGATATGCCATGCATATGGCTTCTGCACATCATGGCGGAACTCAGAGCTTGAAGGGGAATAATCGCTTCCTTGAATGGAGGCTGAGATATCCGCTAGAAGCTGTTGTTATAACAAGATGTCAGGCTGGGTTCTGAGTCCAATGCAAAGAGACTCTTTTGAATTGTTAGGGACAATTAAATTCGAATTAGCAGAGGAAGAGCGTCCCATTTCTCCTCTGTTCAAGCTTTTCTCTACTCAATAATTCTAGATGGCACCACATACAATTGCTGTTTTCCTGAGCAATTAACCGCATAATTCCCTTTTATATCCGCATAAGAAGCAAGCATTCATAAAGGGCTCACTTCTATACTTTGCAGCAGAAGGACCAGTTCAAAAATTAGCTGAAGTATTGAAAAATAGGTCAGGGATAAGGCGGATGAGTGTACATAGGGCGAAAAGAACCTCTGACATATAAGGTTGACAAATATTCCCCAAAGGCTTATAAATTGGTCATTGCTGTCCATATCTCAAGGAGTATGTCATGGCGGCAGCAGAGGCCTTCCGCTCCACATTTTAAACTGAACATGGTGTTAGACGACTTAAAATGTTCAAGATTTGAATAAGCCCTGCATCTTCATACAGTACATGAGATAAAGCATTTTTGCAATTCATGGCATGGTTTGACTGCTACCATCATCTTTATGCTTACATCCTCAGCAGATAAAATATTGGCTCCTATTAACACATGCACATCCACCATGATTTGCTCAGTGAAGTTAACCAGGGTCTTGTTATTATTGAACTGTATGGTCAGACAGTCAGCCTTTCAGTACGCCATCTTAGCTGCGCCCCCCCCCAAAAAAAAGGAGAACAGTCTCTTTTACCCCTTGATAAGATACAGAACTTTTTTGGAGGTAGCAGGTGACCTGATCATTGCTCTCCACATCCAAAGAAGACAGCAACAATTTCACTTTCTGCCAATCTGAGTCCCCTCTTACGGCGAATTTGAATTGTTTAAGATTTCTGTGCATATTAGCTTCATGACTGAGTGGCAGTAACTTCTTATCCGCACAAATCATCTCGCTCTGGGCTCCAGCCACAAGGAACAGTTGAAATAGATTCTGAACGACCAGGGGAAACATCCTCTTGAAAATTAGAATAAGGTCATGCGGATGGATGCAAATCTGCTGAAGTACACTCAGAAGAAGTTGGGTTGCAAGGAGGGACTGCCATGACCCCCAACGGATACTCGCTGGCCAATCCATAGCATTCCTCTACCAACTCGCCGCTGAATGCACCTTTCCCCCTGTCACCACTTGATCAGCAAAATGTTTTTTGATTATTTTTTCAGCTTCAACCAAGTAATACCAACACTGCTTTCTTGCACCTTCTGTTGAAGCAATCCATACTGAGTTTTTTAACTTGCTGTGGAATTATCACTCAGAGTCCAGACTACATTCCACTGACTAATGCCATGAGAGAACGTCCTCCACTGTGCTTTGCATCCTTGCATGTTGCCATCCCTTATCACGCGCTTGTCAATTGGGGTCATGCACTTGAGTAATGAGGGTGGCTCACTCTTGCACCAGCTCCTTGTTGGCCCATTGGAGAGTACCCAATTACACTTGCATATCTGCATACTCTACTATCTTGATGAATGGAAGGGTAATAGCTCAACTGGAATCTTCCTGACTAACAATTTCCAACTGTGTAACCCAACTCAGAACTGGCAATATTCTGAGGACGCTGAAAAAGAAATGAGCGCCTGGTCAGTCATCTGTTGGTTACTCCGCTTAATGCAAAGTTGACTAAATTCAGTTGCCACAGAGTCAAAGTGATCTGTTATCTGCCGCTCTGTCAGGGCGACCCTTTCTCTAATCTGAGCTATTGTGGCGTCAAGCGCTTCCACCCATTCTGACAGGTCCGTCATAAAATGCTTGGTGTTGCTTCCCAACGTGTTGACATCCCAAATTCATTCCGCCAATAAACCAAGCCAATACAACAGTTCCCCTATCAATCAAGGTAACTCCTGATTTAACTGTGGAACCAAAATGTCCAACTGATGGCGGACATCCACAACATGGTATCCACCTGCACCAAAGCCCCCTGAATCTCTGAAAAAGAGTGATCAAGGTGGTCAAGTAGAAGATTAGTATCATTCTGCTGCTCTTGAATTAACGTCATGATGTCCCCAATCTCAATGTTGTGACAGGCCAGCACATGCAGAAGCTGGCAGATCGATGGCTATACATATGTAACTAAATATTCTTTGGTTCCATAGGTACTACACTATTAAGACAGCCCCATGGTAGGCACATTGAGATAGGACATATACAATGCATAATGGGTCTCTTGGTCCTGTAGATTGTAGAATAAGCTCAGAGCATGCTCCCCGCCTCATCTTCATATAGTTGATACCCCTGCAGAAGCCATTCTATAATGCCCGCAGCTGCTGGGGGTCATGTTTGTAGAGCGACCTTGTTGATCCGTCCAACTCAGAGAAAGTTCATACCTGCAATTGAGCAAAGCTTCTTCATCACCCAGCTCTGTCACTATGATAATCTCTGGTTAATCATTTGATGCTTCTCGAACTTTTTTTGAAATATAAAGCATGAAATCTAATCAGGTTTTGGTATACCAAATGAGGGCTCACCATATTGCCCTAATGCCAATAAGCTACAGTTGACAAGTGACCCCCTGTATAGAGCACCACTGTTAATTTCTCAGTGTAACGGATTGATTCTACCAAGCTGGTTGGAACAGGGCATTCTCCAATGAGCAACAAAATTGGACAATATGCAGATCACTGACATATAATAAAACCCACTGGATATAATAAATGGAGCAATCGCCCCAACTGACCCTTTTTATTATAATATAATTAATGCAGAACTTATCTACAGACTACTAAAAAACCTCTCCCATCATCCTTCCGCTCAATTCTTAATCAGTAATTTCAAGTTGAATGTATCATCTACTTAGTAATCTCTAATTCAATCCTTTTTAGATTTTTTCATCTATCTCAAGGTTTTTGCGGAAATTCCTCAAAACACCAAATTATCAAAATTTCAACCAATTTACTTTATATTCATATAACTTCTCCGCTCAATATCAAGGCTCGCCTCCACTCCTATATCTGATCCACCAGACTATATAGCTTATTGTCAAATTAATATCAACTTCTTGACAGCCAACATCTCATTAGTTATTGTCAACATACCTTATTGCCTGATTAGAGACAATTCAATATTATCCTTTCAACCAAATATTGCCACATCCTAAGGCGCTAAAATAATCGTAGCTTAGAATTATAATTGGAATATTCTTCCCTTTCTGCCCTAACGCCTTAGGGCTTATTGTCCATTCATATCAGAATCATGACATTAACCCCCTTGGCTGGATGATAAGCTCCTATTGCTTATATGCTCAGAGGAACTTTGCGCGCACTTGGTATTAAACCAGCTGCTTGCGTGTCCTTGATGGTATAGTCATTGACACCTGTCTTCAAATCAGCTTCAAATGGACTAAATCCAGATACAGTCCAACTTATGCTTCTTCTTGAACCCGTTTTTGAATGGATTAGAAACATGTTCCCATCTTTGAGCTGAGCTAACCCAATATGCCGAACCTGATTGGCAGCAGGTTTTTAATCTTCTGGCTAAGCTGAAAGAGTACACTTCAGTTTTCAATTTGATTACTGTGTCAGCTAGGGTTATCAAGTAACATCTGGGATCCATTACACTGGTTTCTTCTACACAGACATATAGCAATGCTGAAAGGGTAGGGTGTCATCCGTACAGTAATTAAAAGGAGTTCTTCACCATGGTGGATTAATAGTTAATGTTGTAAAATTCGATGGCGGTGGATAAGAGGGAACTTCAAACACAAAGTTTGATCCTCTCTCAACTTACAGAGTTTGTTCACTAATTCCATATTAACTCTCTCAACCATTCCATTGGACTCAGAGTGGTATGGGGTTGTCAGAACCCTGCAGATGCCCATTATCTTGTTCAACTTCAGAAGACATGAGAAGTGAGTTAGTTTTTTATTGGTAAGGAGGAACTAAAGGCAGCCATGTCAATGGATAATACACTCCATTATGAACTTGGCCTCTGTGACTACCTACAAATTCTGTATAGCCCACACTTCAACCCACCTGGTCAGTTGGTAGATTGCTACCAGAATGTACTTGGACCAGTTAGCTCCCTTTGACAGAGGGCCATTGACATCATTAAACAACTATGTGCTAATCAAATTGCAGTTTCACCAAATGGTACGAGGTCTTATTACAGAACGGCTTTTCCACTTGGCACTGGTGGCAGCAGGAGATAGTTTTGAGCAAATCAAAGTTTATGCTTTCCCAGTAATATTGAGGCTGCAACAATTCAATTATCTTACGCATGCCATCATGTCTGATTGCCTTATGTGCGCTCATTATGATACTAGGCCGTGCTGATGGTCATGGGAAGGTAACTGTGGAATTGGCAATCTACTTGTACAACTTACCATTCAATTAGAAGTTATTAGATTGCATTTCATTTAATGCTTTTATGACTTGAGGCGGTTCATCGTTGTATGTTCACTGAGCATCTTATTGTACATAACATCACCAAAATCCACTGTGAAGGCCACCGTTGGCAATCTCAACTAGCAATAGGCATTTTAGTGTTTTGCGCCAGGTCAGTGGAAGATCTCAAAGTCGTAAGCCTAGCGTTTGAAGGCCCATTGAGCTAGGCGCCCTTCAGGCTTCTTGAGGTTCTCAATCAGCGTAGCAAAGCATGATTCATTATGACCTTGAAACTCACTCCATGAAGATAAACCTTAGACTGATTATATACGTAGATCATCACTAAACACTCACATCAATCATTGTATAATTAAGTTTGTAGCAATTTAGGTTTTGACTGCAGTATGCTACTGAGTGCTCCTCTCCTTCGTCATCTCTTTGAGATAAGACCGCCCCATCTGCGGAAAGGGATGCATCCGTCTGAACAATGAATTTTTTATCAAAATTTGGGTATCGTAGCACTGGCGCGTTGTTTAATGTTGTATAAAGTGTGTCAAAAGAGTGTTGGTGTTCAGTCCATTTTAACACTGCATTCTTTTTTAGAAGCTCAAATATGGGTCCTCCAATACAACTAAAGTTTGGTATAAAGCGTTGTTAGTTGCTGACCATCCCCAAAGCTACCTGAATGTGTCACTTACTGTTAGGCGTAGTAATCTTTTTGTATAGCCTCCACCTTGGATGGTTGAGGTTTCAGCCCTGCTGCATCTACCACAAAGCTGAGGTACTCCATCTGATCCCTGAAAAAGTGGTATTTCCGAGGTTTGATCATGATGTTGGCCTCAACCAGTTGGTGGAATACCTCCTTCAAATTGTTTAAGATGCCTAGAAAACGTACAGGAGAATACATTGATGTTGTTAAGGTACATGAGAACACATGACAACTTACGATCATCAAGGATAGTGTCCATCGCCCTTTTACTGTAGCGGGGCGTTACACAGCCCTTAGGGGCATATGAGTTGGTTAAAAAGTTCCTTGTACTTGATAATATTGCGTTTCTCCTGTTCTGCTATGGGTAAATCTATTTTTTAATATCTGGATATTGAATCCATGGCTTAGAAGTAACAAGCTCCCCTTAACCAATTTAAAGCATCGCCAATCTGTGACAAGGGTTATGAGTCCTTCTTGGTGATACTATTGTGCTTTCAGTACTCAATTACTACACGGTTTGTGCCATCCTTCTTTTTTACAACCAGAACAGGCAAAGCCCATGGACTCTTTGACAGTTTGAGCATCCCTTGCTCCTGAAGATTCTTAATTTCCTTGGTAACTACTTCTTCAGCTGCCCTCAATTGCCGGATTGGCTGAGATCTGAAGGGAGTATGATCCCAAGTATCTAATCAATGGACCACCCCCATGCTCACCCTATATCATGATTTTCAACAGCAAAGATCTCCTTATATTTATGAAATAATGCTTCCGCCTAATCTTTCTGGTCTTCCAATAACACCATTAAATTTTCACATGGTAATACCGCAATTTTCGCCGAGCTGAGGTTTGATGCAGACTAAAACTATCCAGCAAGACCAAACTCTTGAACCCAGAGGACATCCTCAACTGGGTTCAAGTAAATACGCCATTATTTTTGGACAGCGGATTTGCATATGTTTGTTCTGAAATTCGCTAATAAGACCTTGATCTTCCCATGTCCCAGGAGTATATTTCCTGGAGCCACATGGTGCTCAAGCCATGATTGCTGATAGGGCCAAATGACCCCCCCATAGAGCCCAGTAGGCACTTCCACCTCTAACTTGATGGTTATTATTACTTGTGTCTGGAGGGGATGGATATAGGTCCAGAGGCTCTAAGAGGTAGGCCTTGGTAAACATATAAAAATGGGGAAGGGCCCAGGTCTTACTCTAAAGTCAATGGTAGAGAACTGGTTATCCCATCACTATAAGCAAGGTGGATTTGTCCCATGTGCACTGAGTCCTTTAGCACTCCTCTGGAGATAAAATAAACTGGGATCCATTGCCTCAAAATCTCGAATGTCTACTCCATCATATCAATGACAACACCATAATTCTGCATAAAAGCAGTTTCAATTAACTGGTCAAAATTGCCCTTTGGTAACACTAATTCCAGAGCTCAACAACAACTGCTCCAAACCGCAAGGAAAGTGCGCAGTAAGCTCCCTCAGAGACCGTGTTTTCTGCTTCAGCGGTCCCATAAACCATTTGATGCTCCACATCAGTTTTAATGTCAACTTTGCCAGCAACTTAGTGGAAACTATGTTAACTTGAGCGCCCATATAGATTATAGCATGAACTTGGAATTTAGCTACAACGATGTCACACTAGGTACACTCCAAGTAAGATGAATGTTGATTATTCACTACATGGACATTCAACAGATCGCTTTTTCCCAAGAGGCTCATAATAGCTGCATCAACTTTAGGGTACCCTTTTACAATAGCGTCCACTGGGATGGTAACGTCTACTTCTCTCAGGAAAGCACATCTGCAAATGGTTCAAGTTTTTCCAAAGAACTTTGTTCAAACATATGACAGGTGTAAGGCTTTGAAGGTTCCATAACTACTTCATCCACTGCGTCCTTGATTTGTACCCATGTCAGTATATTTACTCCCACAACTAGCTGCTGATATAGTAATTTATCTTTGTACTGTGGACTTCCGCTGTATATGCTTCATTAGGTACAGGTGGGACGTTTTAGATTGGGATATAGGAGGTAGAGAGTTCCATCTCTACTACGCTCAGACTTTTCCATGATTGTACTGTTTTTGCTGTATGTGATGGACCTGACGATTAGGGCAACCTTGTGCCAGGTGCCCAGGGTGACTTCCTTTAAAACAATTAGGCCCGTAGGGCTTGTATCCTTGATTATTGTAAGATAAACCTCGCCAATACTTTGACTATAAGTTACCAGCGTAATTACGCCCAGGTTGGTAGTTGGGATGTCGATGCTGAGCAGGCCCGTGGCGGAAGTTGAACTTCTGGGGGTTCTTGGTGGAATCTGAAATGAATGGCTGAATTTCTCCAAAAAAAGGTATTATGATGGCAGTGGTATGCTTTTGCTCTGTATTGAGTGGAGAGAAGGTTGCAGATACACAGCGCAAAAACTGAATAATTTTGAGCAGGGGTACGTCATATTCCAAAATTGGGGTCATGACATTGTAAGGCTTGCAGTATGGCTTCACTACAGAGTTATTGCGATGCTAACATCAGATTCAGAAAAAGACCCTGATCATATTAGCACAAGGGCTTCAACCATAAAATGGTCAGCAAACGCTGTCAGGGTCTCATTATGTTATTGCTATTAGTCAAAAATTCAGCCTTCCACTGCAACTTTATGGTACCATGACCAGCCGCATCACAGTATCCTTCATTTCTTGGTATGTAGCAGAACTTCTTGGAAGGTAGCAGATGATTTGATCGGCACTTCAATTATCCAAGGCAGATATCAACAGTTTAGCTTTAAGACAATCCAAGGCGCCTTCCACTGCAAACTAAAAATGTTTAAAGAAGCCATGGTATTCCCATTGTGATCATATGGGGGCAACATCTTTTTATAAAACTCCTTCTCCCGCTCATAACTGCAACCTTTTGGGGTGTACTGAGGAATGGGTTGAGGCCCATAAGCAGCCTCTTTATTAGGAGCTGGTCCTGCGGTGGGCAGTTTGTCCTCTGATTCAAAAGTAGCATATCCTCTTAAGCGGGCAGTACAGTCATCACTTGGAGGAATTGTCTCTCCAGTACATAACCATCTCCAGAGCTTCCCACCTGGGGATAGTAGCTCATGCCCGTGTCATTCTCCATAATACAATTTTCCTAAAGCAGTCCATTGTTGCTCATCCACTACACAAAAGTGGACTGGGAGGTACCATCCATCTTCTGCTCTGTTCAATGCAGTTGTTCAGTAGTGTTGTCTGAGTGTTTTAGAGTTACCTGTTTTGTTGTCCATGGATTTTCATTTGACAAAAAGTTCAGTCAAGCTGGTTTATTACGTTGTTTCTCTCCTTCAGAAGCTCATCCTTCTTCTTGGGCACTGCGTCTAAAATCATGTTTGAGTTCAACATACTCACTTGATTAGTGTGTCATGAAGATTCCCCATTAGAGAAAGTCTGATATGACATGCCTTTCTTTTAAATAAAATTTTTTGTGGTTGATCAATGGGCCTCTTGTAGTGAGCATCACATATATAGTTTTTGCTATATCCTTAGATATGCTGTAAGGGTCACACAGAGTGAACCCATTGAACAACTCACAGATGATGTGAGGATTGTCAGTCCTCAAAGCAACTTAAAGATGTATTAAAATATAGAACAATTAGCTCTGACTATAATACTTTATTTTTTTTAGTATTAGAAGATCCCTTCTGCTTCGCTCTCTATTTCCTATTAAAATCCTTTCTTTGATTGTCCCATATCACTTATATATCAGTGACTTTGGTTGATACTGCTCCTTTGGCTCAGACTATTCATTTCCATCTTATTTTCATTGGCTCCAGCAGAGTATGCTATTCTTAAATTCCCTATCGCCTTAGTTTGAGGCAATCTACTAAATCTTTGACAAATGTTGACATCGCCCTATTGCCTTATTTGGAGGCGATCCAATAATTATACTTTCTGACCCAATATCGCCTCATCCCAAGGCGCTCATATATCATAACTAGTAATAATGATCAGCAGATTATAGATAATCTGGCGTAGCTATTCAAAGCTTATTGTCCACTCATATCAGAATATTGACACTGAAAATTAGTGGCGGGTCAAAAACAAAAAATGTAGGGAATATAGACTATTTTGTTGTAATAGAATACATTGGTATTTATAGGGCATAACGAGATTCTGATATGACTGGACAATAAGCTATAGTCCTAGTGGAACATAAATTAGATTAAGGCGAGTCTTGAGATTTAGCAATTAATATGGCGATGCGAAGTGAGATAAATCAAAGAAATAATGGTTTAGAGATTGAAGGAATTCTGCCAAAGTCTTATTGTTTGAATGAACCTATAGATCAGAGCAAATAAGAATTTACTAAGCAAATTGTGTTTAATCTGCCAAGGAATACTGAGTATTGATAGCTAAGCATGAGAGTGAAAGGAGGAGGTTTTTAGGAGAAATGAAGAAGTAGTAGGAAAGAAATGGAAGTAACCTTCAATTGAACATTGGGTAAAGTAGTATTGTTGGAGCAATAGATCCCTATTAAGTCTTTTATTATTCTTAATTATTGAGGGCCAGCAATCCTCATATTGATTGTCCATTGCATAGTAGGTTTTACCCTATTCAAACAGTTTGGCGGAATCAACCTAATCTGCCAAAAGTTAACAGTGGGCTCACTACAGGGGGCCCATTAATCAACTTTACATATAGCTTCATACTAGCCACTCAATGATGCAACCGGTTCCACTTGATGGGGTATTGCAACAGTTTATAGAGTTGTCACAATATGTGGAGTTAAACTTGCCTTGGATACACTGCTTTGGGACCAAAAAATGCTCATCTGCGAAAGTAAAAGTCTAACTAATTAGCTTGCTAAGGCTTTTCACCAACTGCACCTGGTGGGGGCCAAACCAACGAAACTTGCCAACTGCTTGAGTGACACTACAGAGAGGCTATACTGTGCAGAGAATAAATTAAATGAAGTTGTTAGGGAGGGAGAGGTCTGTAGTGACAAGTTGCCCCCATTTCATCATGATGGAAGCATACACAGGTTTTTCAAGAGGTTTGAATTCGCCATGGAGGGGCCAAATTGGTGGAAAGCCATTGTGTTGTTATTTTCCTTGGTGTTGCAAGTGCTGATAAGGTCATATATTACCTTACGAGTTATACAGTAGCGTATCAAGAGGTGAAAGAGATTATGATCCATATGTTTGGGGAAAGGCGAAAATGGCTCAGCACAAGGCAGTGTTTTCAACAATGTTTTTTAAAAGAGTGATTTCTTGATTTAGTTTGTGGAGAAGTTTATGGTGGAAGCTCATGTGTTGTTGGGAGAAAATATCTTCTCTTACAAGGAGGTAGGCATAGCGATGACTGCATCTGCCAAGCCATATTGAGAACACAATAATGCCATGTCATACTTTCTTGATGAAGATGTGGAGCTACTAAAGTTCATTAATCATTTGTGCCATTTTTCTGCCACCTTTGGTGCTCCTAATGTGGAACGGAAAGCCCCTGCAACAACTACTGAATCCCTGCCAGTATTGGAGCAACAACTACTTGGGTATAATCCATTGGGGAATACTTGACATTTAACACTTTGGCCAGACCTTTCCGCCCCTATTAATATCAACCAGCTCGTCCCAGATAAGTTAAAGTTCCTCGATCAATTTCATACCTAGAGCTATGGTGCGATGCAGAGACAATTGCCTTTTACAAATATTTGATTCTCATGCAGCCAACGAAGATATTACGCAGCTAGCTGTTCAGACATACTGAATTTCAATGAAGTACCAGTTGCCCTGAACGAACAGTAAAAAGGTCAAGAAGAGTAGAGATGGACGCTCTACTTCTGTTAACTTAATTCTGTCTATAATGATTCTAATGAGTCGCTTTGTGTTATAACTGGTAATCACCTTGACAATTTATTATATCAACAAGTTCCTTACAATATATTAGCTTTAAGTTGAGGGCAAGATACTAGTAATGTGGACATGGAGTTACGTAAAGATGTACAAAAGCCATATACCTGGAAAATCCTTTTGCGGATTGGTATAGTCAATGAGGAACCATCAACCCATTTCGCAGCTCTAGAGAGTGTGGAAGTGGCGATTCCAGTAAAGAAAATTGCCCAGGAGTATCCACATGTTGGTGCTGAATTTCTCAGATTTTCTGAATAACCAAAAGCCCTTGGATGATTATTTATTGAATACCCATGATACATCTTATTCAGAATGTACATACTGTGACATGTATCTTCAAGATAATAAAATTTGGGCGATTATTGACTCTGTGCTCCCATCAATATAATATCCACCAATCTCGTCACTAAGCATCCGCTGAAGCCAGATGTGGATCACAGAGTAGTATATGGGACCACAGGAGCACAGAGCACTGTGTCAGAGGGCGCATACAGCGCTTTGCCTTTGAGGTTTGGGCCAGTTTGTGCATCCGCTGAGCAATGGTATTGCCTAATAACAACTACAACATGTTGATTGGTGGCGCGTTTATGTGGTGCTTTTGGGGCAGTAGTCAATATGGCAGATGATACTATCAGTATTCTATGACAACAGATTTCCATTTATTTTACTTTCAGCGGAATCCTGGAAGATCCAATCCTCTTAAGTCAAATTAATCTTGCATATAGTGGTGGGGTTATTCTTTTGCAATATCGGCAGATGAAGCAGAGGACCCGAGTGCTCCTACCCAAAGTTACAAGAACCATATTTTCCTCTACAAACGGCAAGTGCTTTAAGCATACCTTATGGGCATCATGAAGTTATAAGGATAAAGCTTGAAATATATATATTTTGGAAGGTCTATATGGTGAAATTATGGGGCCCTACCAGCAATTGAGCTTGAACCCAAGTGGCTCTGGGGCTCTTGTTACCAGAACATGGGGAAGAGAAGGTGTTGATAGCCAACCTACAGAAAGAATCTATGAAGGTTCAGAGGCATCCAGGTGGTTGCTTATCTGCATCTGGTTCCTATCAAAGAGGTCACCAGATACACAACTTTGGATCTTGGGAAGATCTGGGGTTAACTTTAAAAACCACATCCAGCGTAATGGCTGTGGTTCCACAAGAAGCTCTAACTGGTCAGTCAAAGGACCAGAAGTATATTTGATTGATCCATTTGATAAATAACAACCTATTTTGCATCCAATGATCATGACCTGAGATGTGCAGGTGGGATTGTGCATCAGTTGGACTCAGGGGATCACCCTCATATCCAGTCATGGCCTAACCATCTCTCAAAGGCGGCGGAAGAAGTTGTATCCACTTAGATAGATAAATTGGTGGAACAGGTAATTTTAGAGCCATCAAAGAGTCCCTGGGCATCCCTGGTGCTAACCGTCAAAAAGAAAGATGGCACCAATGAAGTAGTATTTGATTACAGAAGCTTTAAAGTATTACAAAAATATTTTTATCAGCTTCTGTGCATTGACGATGCTTTAGATTGGTTAGGAGGTGCCAAATATTTCTCCACTATAGATTTGATATCAGGATACTGGAAAATCGAGTTGCCAGCGGCTGAACAAGAGAAATACATTATAATTACCTTTAAAGGGTTGTTTCAGCTACATGTATGACTCAGGATTTTTCAATGCCCCATCTACGTTCCAGCGGGCTATGGACAATATTTTGGGTGATCTAAAGCTTTCTTGCGTTCTAGGCTACCTTAAAGATATTAATGTGTTCTTGCGGACATTCACAGATCATCTTGATCACTTGGAGCAAGTGTTCCGCCGACTCACAGAAGCTAACATTAAAATTAAGCCCACAAGTGGCGCTTTTTTAAGGATCAGTTGAAATCCTTGGTTTGTGGTCAACTCAAAAGGGCTCAGTGCTCTGCCAGCAAGAGTGGAAGCTATATGCAAGATTATACATCTGATTAACAAATGGGATATTTAGGTGTTTTTGGGGATGATCAGTTAAGCTAATGGTTCATTCTAAACTTCAGCTGTATCAGGGCTTCTTAAGATATTAAAGAAAAACGCTACCTACACTTGAAAGGAACAATGTCAAAACTAAGCTTGATATCTTATGAACTGCGTTGGCTAGTGCACCTGTTTTGCAATACCAAAATTTTGAGAAGAAATTTATTGTACAAATGGATGCTTACCCTTCCGCCGTATGGCCATGCTGTTCAACATGATGATGGCAGTGTGGAACATCCTGTCACATATTGTAGTCAAAGCTTGGAAGGCCCATATCATAATTACACCGTGACTGAGTGTGAGTGATTATTTAATGATATATGCTTATAAACAATTCATGGTCTATCTCCATGGGGCTAAATTTTAAAGTGGTTACAGATCATGCATCCTTGAAGCGGCAACAAAAATTGCGGGAACCTGAAGGGTAGCTTGTGCAATGGGCCCTGAAGCTACAAGCATATGATTTTGAGATCATACACCAGCCAGGTTCAAAACACCAGAATGCAGACTCTCTCACGGTTACAAATCGTTGCCATTATGGCAGATTTGTTGGACATCATGTATGATAGAATAGTGGCAGGTAGATAACACAATGTGTTGCCGCAAGTGATTAGAGTGTTGGATGTGCTTTGATAGGATACCTATGTACACAATGGAGAATTGTATAAGCAGATTGGTGTATTGATGCTGAGTTTCCTGAAACCTTCCGCTAGATCTGAAATTATTATGGATACTCATAGAGTAGTAGGTCATGGAGGGTTGCAGAAAATGATGGAGTTCTTGCGGCCCCATTACTATTGGGAGAGTATGCATTATGATGTGCTAGAAACGGTTGCTTATTGTCACCAGTGCCAATTAGAAAAACCACTGTACAGGAAGTCCACCTTCCAGATAGTTAAGTCTCATTTTGCAAGGCATACTGTGCCTTTGGATATGTTAGGCCTCTGCTGACTGGCGCAAACTTCTCCAAGTATATAATAGTAGCAATCGACCATTTGCCAAAAAGGGTGGAAGAAGGGGCAATCAATATTTATGTGCTGTCACCACATACAAGTTCTTCCTGAAATGTGCTATACAGCAAATTGGTTGTCCACAATTTATCCTCACGATGGAACCAATTTCACGTCACATAACCTTCCCAAGTTGAATGATCTTACATGCAATCTGCATGTTCTTGACTACACTCTATCACCCTGAATCTAATGGAATGGTGGAAGAGGTTAATATAACTTTGGTCAATATTCTACACAAGCTTATAAAGGATCGGTCTTTAGCATGGAGTACTTATTATCCATCGTTACCTTCATGTACAATATAAGCTATCATTTGGTAACAGGAAAAAACCCCCCCCAACTACTCTATGGAAGACATCCAGCCTTGCCAGCATTACTTTATCCTTATGTTAAAGATACCAGCTAAGTCATGACCCAATGTTATTTGTCTGCTTTAACATACACATTGATTAAACTCCAAACTGAAGCATATTTCATTAGTTAAGCAAAAAGATCTGGGATCAGGTGGCTGACCAAGGTAGACGCAGCAGCCTTTCCCAGTTCAGGGTAAGAGATCTTGTCATGTTTCAAAACCAACATAGGCTCAGAAGAAGAAACAAGCTTTCCAGTATATGTATTGGACCGTATGAGATAATTGAGAAGACAGGTGTTGACGCCTACATTATGAAGGAGCCAGCAGGTGGTCAGATTATCAACCAAGTACATGCGAAGTTACTTTGGCCATACAAGCAATAAGAGCTTATTGCTTAGTCAAGGAGGGGTAATGTCAACATTCCAATATGACTGGACAATAAGCTAGAGTTTTGGTGGATTGTAAATTAGATTTAAGGCTTTCCTTGATTAAGACATTGATATGGTGATGCAAAGTGAGTTTTATTTAAGAAATAATGGCTCAGAGAATTGAAGGAGCCCTGCTGAAGTCTCAATGTTTGAATGAACCTATAGATCAGAGCAAATAAGGATTTACTAAGCAGTTCGTGTTTAATCTGCTAAGGAATACTGTGTATTGATAGTTAAGCACGAGAGTGAAAGGAGGATTTTTAGAAGAAACGAAGAAGTAGTAAAAAAGTAATGGAAGTAGCCTTTCATTGAATATTGAATAAAGTAGTATTGTTGGAGCAATAGTGCCCTATTGAGACTTTACTATTATTAATTATTGAGAGCCAGCTTTCTCATATTGCTTGAGCATTGCTCAGTGGGTTTTACCCTGTGCAACCAGTTTATCAGAACTACCTAATCTTCCAAAAGTTAACAGGTCTTGTGGACATGGAACCTCTGGGACCTTCATGGCCGCATGAGATCAGGATCTTTTACTCTTTCTAAATTGACTGCCTGGTTGGCGCCCTTATTATACTGAGTCATCCTTGTGACTTTAGAAGTGTGGGCAGCGCCTCTCATGATTTGGAAAGTGGGGATGGGATTCCTGAAGGTGATTCCACAGATTCACAATATTACAACGCTTCCTAGTTTTATACTGCTATGTTGCCTTCAGGCTAAGGTTTGCTCACACTTGTTAGAAAGTCAATCAGTTGAGGCTTAATTCAGGAGCAGAACTTTAGCTTGCTTTTCATCTTAAATCCTGACAACCATTGTTAATTCTTGGCGTAGAGTCTTGATTCCACCGAGTCAGTTTGTACAGGGTAAAAGCCACTGAGTAACCAAATCAGATGATATGAAGATCTCCAATTCTTAATAAAAACTTTATAAACTTTACACAAAGCTTTCTCCCCTTTATTTTCCTCTATTATTTTAGTTTATATGCAGACCTCTCTGCAACAACCTAATTTCCAAAAGAAGTCCCCCATCAAACCACCATGTAACTCTTTATATCTCGATTCCCCAAGCTGGATGCATCCTCATCTTGGTAGTCTTCTATTCATTTCCTTTTATTTGAAACTCTCAAATATATCAAATCTTAGCATAATTCCCCATTTTTGCCAATTGGTCAACATTTCAATTGACTATTATTCATATACCTCTTTTCATCCATCTCAAGACTTGTCTCAATAACCCCTCCAAGCCGCTGGTATAGTTAGAATATCATCCAGTCATATCAACTTCCCGATATTACCCCCCTTTGACTGGATGATATGCTCTCACTGTTTGTATGCTCAAAAGAAATTCGCGTGAACTCTGTTGATGATCTGACCCCCCGTGGGTTCCTTTAAGGTGTAGACATCCATGCCAGTCTTCTCAATTATCTCAAATGGCCTGACCCAGATGCTGAAGAGCTTGTTTTTCCTCCAAAAACCATGCTGTTCGTTTAATAAAACATGGTCCCCTACAGCGAACAGTGGAAGTCCACTTCATCTCTTCTGATCAGCTGCCTGATTGTGAATCTTCTAGCCAAACTGGTAGAGTAGGCTTCCATTTGAAGCTTGATCAACGTATCCTTAAGAGTCTTCAATTATCACTGGGGGTCCACCCCACCAGTATCCTCTACACTCAAGTAGAGCAAGGCAGGAAGAGCTGGATGTCAACCATATAGCAGTGTGAATGGGCTCGTATCGGTGGATGAATGATAGCTGATATTATATGCGAACACAGATGTAGGTAGAAAAGGCGCTCCATTCTGAGGGTCAATCCTTTAACAATTTACAGAGTATGTTCACTAGGGTTCCATTAACCCGCTCCACCTTTCCATTTGATTCTGGATGATTTGGGGTGGTCAAAAACCCGCGGATCGCATCAACTTACTTAACTTCAGCAGAATGTGTGATGAGAAATTTTTTCATTATCCGTTAAAATGAATTGCAGGAAGCTGTGTCGCTTTATAACACACTCCATATTAAACTTGGCTGTGGTGACCGCGCCTAAGTAGTTAATGGCCCTGGCCTCCACCCATCGAGTCAAATGATTGATGGTGATGATTATATACTTGGATTAATTGGCGCTAGTTGCCAGAGGTCCCACTAAATCAATGGAAACAGTGTGCCAGGCGAATTGGGGTTTAACCAGCTGGTATGTGATCTACTTGTGGAACATTTTTTCGGCTTGACACCAAATAACAACTAACCATTTCTAATACATCGTAATTCATGCTCTCCCAGTAGTATTGGGTTCATAAAACTCCAGCGTTTTCCGCAATCCTCCATGACCTACAGCCAGATGAGCATCCATAATAATCGCGGTCTGGCCAAAAGTTTAGGGAAACTCAACGTTGAGTCTCCTATCCGCTTATATAATTTCTCCCCCATATAGGAAAGTATCCATTCTGAGTCCATCTAATACCTTGATCACATATGGTGGCTCATCCTGGTATTTGTTCACCACCATCTTCTCATACATTACGTCAGCTAAATCCACTGTGATAGTGACCGTTGGCAGCTGAGAAAGACAATCTGCATTTTGATGCTTTGCTCCCAGATGGTTTATAATATTGAAATTATATGCCTGGAGCTTCAGTGCACAACGTTCAAGTCGCACTTCTGGTTCATAAAGATTCTGCAGCCAACACAAGGAAGCTTAGTTCATCACTACTTGGAATTGAACTCCATGTAATTATACCTGAAACTGTTTGTAAGCATAGATCACCACTAAACACTCTTGCTTGATAATGGTGTAGTTCCATTCTTGACAGTTCAATCTTTGACTAAAAATTGTGACATGATGCTCTATGCCATCGTTGTCCTTTTGACATAATACTGCCCCTATAAAATAGATGGAAGCGTCCATTTGCAGTATAAACTGTTTGTCAAAGTTGGGATATTAAAAATGGGTGCACTTGCTAACGCGGTGCACAACACGTTGAAATGTGTTAGGCATCATTCCATCCAAATATAAGAAGCATATTTCTTTAGCAACTTGAAAAGTGGGCCCCGATGCAACTGAAATTGTGAATGAACCAACAGTAATACCCAACCATCCCCAGAAACACTTGAATGTCCCAATTATTATCTAGTGTGAGTCATCTTAATTATCGCTTCCACTTTAGCCAGCTGCAGTTTAAGCCCATTGAAATCCACAAAAAACTCGCGGTATTCTTTTTCAAATTTTATTGTGGGGAAGGTTGACCAGGGGATGGACACTTCCAAATGTAAACACAAAGAATATGAGACTTAGTAACAGGAAGGCACCCAAGAGAAGTGATGCTATCTCTTTTTGCCAGTGGGAACGCCACTATGGGGAGGAGGAGGGAACGTGTAAAGGGGCCGTAACCACAATTAAAAATGTGTGGAGGAAAGGGATAAGTTGAATTAACCAAACTGGGAACCAGGAGGATTCCAGCTGATGGCGACGCGGTGGGAGGTACCCAAACATCCACGCTTGAAAGTGGTCTACTAAGTGGAACCGGAACTGGTGGATGGCTTCTGAGAGGGTGGGGGTGGAGCCTGCAATGGCATCCAAGACAATCGTGTGGATGGTCCACATAGCGATTGCAACCACCAGAGCACGGAAGGGAGGGTGGGAGAGGGGAGACCATAGATAAAGCAAACATATCCCTATATAAACTGAAGGGATGTGTCTGATCCTGGCCAAGCAGACGTTGCACCTCGCGCCATATCGCTTTAGAGGTAGGGCACTTCTCCAGGCGGTGGAACAGCGTTCCATACTGGCCACACATGACGCAGGATGAGTATAAAGCATTAGAGCGCTCAGATGTACGGTACACCCACCTCAGGCAGCGCCACACATGGGAACGGATATGATGCTGCAACAGAGGGTGGTGTGCGTATTTCCAAATAGTCTTTTGGGTCTCAAGGGAATAAGAGACGTCCATCATGTCCAGGTAGTCCACCCTGGATAGGACATGGGGCCGTGTGGGGATCAAGTCATCTTGAGATGGGTAGCCCCTGTACCTCCTGTGTGAATCTGAGGAGAGGGGCGGCCTCTCTGGGCTGTGTGTCCACAAATACAGATTCTCCACTCAGCGCTCTGCATGGAGAGGAGGATTCGTTTGAAGTGAGGTTTAGTACCGTGAGGACCTGTGGCTGATGTGTGGGAAGCCAGATATTTCATCAAGGAGTGAGGGTTAGACGGATTGGTAAGGCCCAAGGCGCGGGAGAAGTTGGAGCAGGCTGCGCGGGATCAGTGTTGGGAGGGGAGCGTAGGGGCAGTGATGGCCACAATCCAGGTGCCCAGGATCTTGGCAGCATGGGCTTTAAAGTCGAGCAGGCCCATGCCACCATGATGATGAGGGCCAAACATGACCTCAAGCCGCACTGGCGGTGGGCGGCCTGACCAGATCCACCCTTGTAGAAGGGCATACATATATTTGAAAAAACCTGGGGAGAAGGCGATGGCGTGGGCTCCAAATCATACTTTGGAGAGGAGCATAAAGTTGGCTAAAACAACCCTGCCAGTAAAGGAAGTATGGTGGGATCTTAGGGGAGGCTATGCACTTCGTCACATTGTCTAGAATATGACTTTCCATTACTGCTGAGGCATACCCACTGCCTCCACCCACACGCCCAGATGGCGGACCAGCCCTATGGTAGGGCGTGGCACAAAGAGGAGCACCAGTGGGGTGGTGTGGGGTGAGCTGGGAAGGCGAGCACATATACGAGTAGATGGGCCAGGCTGAGCACTAGTCGTTGGGGCCCAGCAGGTTTAAAACTAACCAAGGAGGATGATTTCGGTTTTGGAGGCGTTCAGTGCAGCATTACTTACCTGGAATACTCCTTGATGAGAGCTTCAAGAGTACGTGCATCTTGATCATTAGACACCCCAACCACACAATCATCTGCAAATGCCATCATCTTGACTGGGGCTTGGCCTAGTGCATGGACCCCAGTGAGGCGGGCATTCACGTTTAAAAGTAGTGGGTTAAGGCTGAAGTTATATAAGAGTGGGCTAAGGGGATCCCTTTGGCGTAGGCCCCTTTGAGGGCGGACTACTTCCGTGAGGAAGCCAGGGCCACTCGCTGCCATTGTTGCATATTCCATAAGCATCATCGCCCAGCTGATGAAGTGAGGGAGTAAGCGGAAGTGGTGGAGGCAGGCCCTGAGGTATCAACCCGGTTTACTCTATCATATGCCTTCTGTTGGTCCAAGAATACTAATGCCCCAGAGGTTGTGGACTCGCATGCATTTGCCACAGAGTGCACAGTGTCCCAAATTGACTTTCTGGGTATGAAACCAAATTGTTCTGGGGAGATGGTGGCAGAGGCTATAATCCCTAGACGGTTAGCCATTATTTTAGTTAAAGTTTTTGTATCCATGTTAGAGAAATGGGGCATCAGTTGGCTAGGTCTAGCTTATCCCCTTTCTTGAAGAGTGTGATGGTGAAGTCCTCTTGCCCTCCTGGTAGAAGGCGCGTATCCAGAAGGCTCTGGTTAAGGAAGGCAAGCAGCAGTGGGGATATAAATATGAAGTACTTCTTATAGAACTCATATAGAATGCCATCAGGGCCTAGTATTTCCGTTTTGGTGCACCGCGGATGGCGGACCAGAGTTCAGCTGGAGTAATCAAATTCATTAACTCTGAGTATTGGGAAACAGTGCAGATGTGAGTGCTATTGAAAAATTTTGCCATTTCGGCTGGCTGACTTGGATTGGATCAATACAACTTGGAGTAATACTTTTATATTTCAATCGCCACTTCATCTGGCATATCTGCGACAGAATCATCTGACCTCCGCACCTGTGTGCAGGCCATGCTCTGGCGCAGTGCAAATAATTTTTTAAAAAAATAATCGGCGCATGTGCTGCCCTCTGTAATGAGTTTGGCCCTGTACTGAACACAAACCTGATGTTTGTGTTGCCTTTCAAGCGCGTTGAGGTGGGCGGCTGCTTTTGCCCACTTCCAGCCCAAAACAGGGCAGTAGCCTGTGGCTGGGATGTTGGACTCCAGGTGTGCCAACTCTTCCAGAGCGCGCGAGATGACATCTGAGGTAGCTCATGAGCGTCGGGAGGAGAGATGGCGAGCGTGGCAGATGGTATCCACTTTGAAGGCTGACCATGTGGAAATTGGGTCCACACAAAATGGTGTAATAAACTCTTTTGCCAAAGTTGCTGAATCCACCCATGTGGAAAATCCTGGTGACTCGAGTTCAGGTGGGCAGAGTTTGCACCAATATGGAGCCCTAGCCACTGTGACAGGTAAGTGGTAGGTTATCAAGACCAGCTGGTGGTCAGAGAAATTGATTTTTGATGTGTGGAAGTGGGAAATATGGGATCAAAATATCACCGGCACAAGGATAAGGTTGATGCGGGACATGGACCTTAATTGGCCATTGTGGTGTGGGGGTGCGTCATGTTCTTAAGCAGCAGAGCTTGCCACGTCAATGCGTCTGACAACTCAAGGGTGGCCTTTAGAATGCAAAGTTCTATGTGACCCTGGGGGGCATGGGATGAGGAAGGCAATGGTCCGTGGATGTGTTTAACCAACAGTTCATGTCACCAACTACAAAAGGGTCAGGGGGAAATAGAAGGGATTTGACTGATGAGAAAATTCCCGAGGCTCATGTACACAGGTTGGGGCATAAATGTTGATGATAGCATGCGCCACGCCAGCCCACGAAAATGTGACAACAAGGACCCAGCCATTGAGGAAGGACTCAGACAATAAAAATTTAAAAAATTGTTTTTCTGAACAAGCACCCCACAGTGCTCAGACCAGAAGGATAGGGAAGGGAGGAGCATGGTTTTCCAAGCGTCCTTGGAACCTCATGGATAGTTGGACTCCTGGATGGCCAGGATGTGCACAGGTAAATTTTTTGAAAAAAACTCAGTTTTTAGCCCAGGATGGCAAGGCCTTGAGTCCAGCAATATTCAACGTCCCTAAAGTGAAGGCTTCCCCCATTGCACCTTAGGTGTGAGGGGGTGGGCACCTAAGCCCACCAGCCTCCTCTGGATCCCCATGGGCCTTCACAGCAGTGTGGGTGTTTGCAGCAACGCTATCAGAAGATTTGTTAATTTTAGCAGACAGGTTCGCGTTAAATTTTGCCTTCGCTTTTGGTTTCCCTAGCTGTCAAATGAATTTTTGCGGTGTGGATGAGTTCGGTGCACCAAAATTCAGGTCAAAAAAATTTTTGAGGTAGGTTGGAGACCAAATCGGTTCCAATTGGGGCTTGGTTGTAAAAGTCAGGTGAGATCGAGTCACCCATCTGATCCTCAGATTGGGTGGCCCAATCAACTTGGGCATTCCAATATGATTGGTTGAGGGATTCCTGAGATGCTTCCACCATAAAGGTTTCAATGTCCTCATGGTGTTGGGAGTGTGGGATAGTGGAGGCAACCTTGGCCACTTCCTTGGCCGCGGCCCTGCGGGCCTGCTTGGCCTTCTTTTGCTCTTGAGGGGAGACAGGATTTACTAATAAGTAGCAGCCTTATGCTCACCACGGGAAGGCCTCTTTGGTACTGGTGGTTGGCTCATAGTGAGCCTATCTGTTGGTCATGGCCGCCGGGGGTGCTCTTGGAATGTGATGCCCTCCTTGGTGGGGCATGCATGTGCCTTATGGCCAAATGCGTCACAGTGGGTGCAGATGGGGGGTGCGCTATCTATGGTTATCTGGAAAGGGTGGGTGGTATGCCCTTCGATTTTATTAAAAGTGGTTTGCGGGATCTGGGTTAGGTCATTTGCAATCTCCTCAGTTGGGGATCAGAACTGCAATGGCTTTGCCGATGCACAGGTGTGGCATCAGCATAAAGCATTGCATCTTGAAGGATTGTATTTCGCCATATATGGTGAGACCAGCTTTCAGATGCTGCTCCAGAATAGCACGCTTAACTGTAGTGGGCAAAAAGTTGAACATGAGGAAAATTTGGTTGAATTTTGTCCATCTGGTGCACTTGGTTTTGACGACCCACTGCCCTTCAGGGAGGTCAATCACTGCATGCACTGCAGCAGCTTTGTCTGCTGCCTCCTTGTTTTCAAAACTGAGATCCAGCCAACCATGTGACGTGGAGTGAGGTGCGACATACACTGCGGTCAGGAGATGAGTGTGCACATCCCCACAAAATTTTTCCCACAACACTGTTTGTTGAATGTCCAGGAACACCTGGACTCCATATTCCACTGATGAGAGTGGTTGAGAGTGCGGCGTGTTGATGTACTGGTTACATCGCGCCTGCCAAGTGAGGATTTCTGGGGAAATAGTAACCGCCAGTTTTTTATTTTTAACTAGTCCGCCAGTTTCTCCGGGGCATTTTTGAATGTTGGAAGTCACAGGCCTACCATCTGTGCCTCTTACCTTACTTGCCCAACTGCTCCCTGACATGGGCGCAGACTAATCTCCTATGTGAGATTATCAAACTAAATTCAGACTTGAATTGAATAAGTTGCAAAAGTGATTGCAATGAGAGAGAAAAGTTTTTTTGTTAAACTCGAGGTATTCTAATTATTCTTTAAAGAAATGACACTTCTAAGGTTTAATTTTGATATTAGTGGCAGCAAGACGCTGAAACACATGTTCCAAGTGTGCAAGGTGCTCTGTAAACATCCGCAAGAGCACATTGATGTCATTGAGGTAAACTAAGACACAGGACAGCTTTAAATCACCTAAAATCATATCCATGGCATGCTGGAACATAGCTAGGGCATTGCACAACCCTTGTGGCATGCGAGTCATCTGGAATAACCCTCTCAAAGTGATGATCGCACATTTCTCCCATTCCGCTGATGGTGATTTGATCTGCCAGTACCCCAAGATCAGATCCTTTACAAAAAAATAATTCGCCCCATCCAATCAATCAAATGCATCGTCAATCTGTGGTAGAGGGTAGGAATAATTCTTTATTTCATTATTGAGTTTGCGATAGTTGATAACCACTTAATTGAGCCATCTTTTTCTTTACAATTAGCACATGTAATGCCTATGGTATATTTGACGGCTCTAGCATCCCTTGTATGATAGGTTTATCCACCTAGTCGGAGACAACCTCTTCCACCGCTTTTGATCATCTAATAGATCGCAATCAAATGGGAGGGTGATCCCCCATATCTATCTGATGTACCACCCCTTGAGCGCACCCCAAGTCATGATCATTATTTGCAAAAACATCTTGATACTTTTCAAACAACGCCATAGCATATCTCGCTGTTCCGCTGATAATCCCATAAGTGCTTCCTGCAGAACCACGGTCAATATGCCAAACAATGAGCTTGCTGGTAGTCTGAGATCCTCCCATGAGCCATGTTCATGATTACAGAGAACTTCCTATATAGGAATTAAATGTAGGTAAGCCACCACTTGGTGCCGCTGGATAGATATTGTCTCCTTCTGTAAGTTCACTAGCAGAACTTTCACCTCCCCATTCCCAAGTAGCAGTAACCCTGGAGCCACATGTGGTACAAGCTAAGAGTGCTGGTGAGGAGGCATGATTTCTCCATAAAGCCCTTTAGGGACATCAATTTCAAGCCCAGTCCCTACTATGCACTGATGTCCAGATGGTAGGCTCAAATCGCTTGCTGCCTGAAGAGGAATTTTTTTGTACTCATATATCTGGTTGGGGAGGACCCTGGTACGCCGCTTCAGTCATTGATAATGAACAGGAATCACTCTGTCACTATATGCTAATTTGATTTGACTAGAGCGGAACAGCTCCGTTGGGATTCCACAAGTGGTAAAATGTATGGGGATCTGTTTGGCCTTAAATAGTAGAGTTTCCTCTGCTATATTTATCACAACACAAAGTTCCTCATAAATGCCGCGCCAATTAGCATGACATAATTGTTTTTTGGCAAAACCACCGCCATAGCAGAAGCCCTGACTGACCCAAATTGTAAAGGCAACGCGCTATATGCTCCTTCAGACACAGTGCTATGAATCCCTACAGTCCCATATACTTTTCGATGGTCCACATCTGGTTTAACATTAGTTTAGCCACCAACCAGGTAGAGACTATGTTCACAGGGGCTCCTGTGTCTATGATAGAGCGAATTTATGTGTTTTAAATGAAAATGTCGCAGTAAGTGCATTATGAGTAAGAAGAAACATCAGTGCTTATTACATGTACTTCCAAGGGCTTTGTGTTACTCAAAAAGGAGGAGATGCCATTGCCGACCTGAGGATACTCATTAGCAATTTTCTCCGCCAGAATGGCTACATTAACCCCTACTAAAGAGGTGACGTCCAAGGAGGGATCTGCGTTGCTGGTGCCAGTCTGTTCCAGGATCTGCCACACATGTGGCTTCTGCACGTCCTGACTGAACTTGGGGCTCTGGGGTGAACTTTTACTCTTGGAAGTGGAAGCAGGGGTATCTGTTGGAAGCTGCTGGTATAACAAATCATTTGATTAAAGTTTGAATCCTACCCAAAAAGACGTTTGGGAATTGTTAGGGAAAAGTTAATTTGACTTAGTGGAGTTAGAGCATCCCATCTCTACTCCGCTTGAGCTTTTCCCTGCTCAATTTTCTCAGCTGTCATCGCATACACTTGTGGGTTGTTAGGATAATTACCTGCATAATGCCCTCTTTGTCCGCATTGGAAACAGGTATTCATAATAGGTTCACACATATATAGCTTGCATCGGAAGGGTCAGTTTGGAAATTGAAAGTATGGTTCCAGGGTCATGGACAAACCGGCGGAGCATACATAGGCTGAAAAGGGTCTGCCAATCTGTATGATGGACAAATATGTTCCAGCGGTTGATAGCTCAGTTGCTGCAGCCCATATCCTGACGAGTTTGGTGTAGAGTCAGAAGAGATTCTTCGGGCTACATTAGTGTTGCTGATCATGGCTGTGAGTTGACATAAGGTGTTCACAATTCAAATAAGTCCTGCATCTCCATCCAAATTGTGAGACATAGTGTTATATAGTTCCCAATATGGCTTGATGGCTGCCATCGTTGCTATACCAGCATCCTCAGCGGTTAATACGTTAGATCCAAGTAGTACATGTGCTTCTTCATAGAAACGTTCCACAAAGTTTTAACAAGGTCTCATTTCGGTGAAACTGAATAGTCAGGAAGTCAGCCTTCCATTGGGCCATATTGGTTGCACCCCCAAACAGCTGAAGAATAATCATTTTATCTTCTACATATGATACCAAACTGTTTGGAAGGTAGCAGGTAGCTTGATCAACGCTTTTCACATCTAAGGCGTTCAGAAACAATTTATCTTTCCACCAATCAGAAGCTCCTTCCACAGCAAATTCAATCGCTTGAAGTAACAGTGTAGATTTCTGTCATGACTAAAGGGAGTAAGTTTCTTAATCTGAACAGCATCTCCTTACCCCAGGCTTCTGCCGCAAGAAGCAGGCAAATTGGTTCCTGAGAGACTAAGGGAGCCTTCCTAGTGAACTATCATATGGCCAGCCAGACAATCTCAAATTTGTCAAAATGGACTCGGAAGAACTAGTGTCACGTGGGGGGTCCATCACACCACCTGAGGGATAATCGTTAGCTGATCCATAGCATTCTTCCCCTGTATCACCACTAACTGCACCACTCCTCCCAGCTCCTGTGCACTCCACAAAATGATCGTTGATTAACTGCTCCACTTTGACCATATAGCATCTACACCACCCATCCTGAAATTTCTGTGGCAGTGTCTTGTATTGACATTGCAACTCCCTACAGGATTCCTGCTCACTGTTCAGTTGTTGTTCCACAGCTTATAGTCGCAAGAGGACTTCTTCAATTATATTCTGCATTTGTGCATGCTGCCAGCTAGCGTTACCCGCTTGATGATTAGAGTTGTTATTTGGGTAAGGAGGGCGGCTTGTTCCTGTACCAATTCCTTGTTGACCTGTCAAAGGTTATCAGGCCATCCTTACATGTCTGCATACTCCCTTATCTCACCAATCGGAAGAGGAAAAGCTCAACTGTGCTCCGCCTGGCTAACAATTTCCGGTTGGGTAACCCCAATGGACTAGCTGGAGATATTTGGTTGATGTTGACCAAAGGATAAGCGCGTTATTTTTCATTTGCTGACTTCTCCATTTGATGTGAAGTTGTGTTTATTCAACTGTGATGGAGCTAACCTGATCCACCACTTAATGTTCCATCAGTGTTATTTTTTCCCTAAGCTGAGCAATTATGGCTTTGAGCGCTTCTTCCCATTCTGCTATACCTGTCATGAAGCGCTTGGTATTGCTTCCCAATGTAGGTAAATCCTGAATCCATTCCGCAAATAGGCCACATCGATTCAACAGTTATCCTATTACTTGGTGTAACTCTAGCTATAACTGTGGTATCAATTTGTCTAATCATTGGCAGATGTCACCAACACAATGTCCATCTGCACCAGTGCCCCCTGCATTTCCAAAAAAGAGCGATCAAGGTATTCAAGCAGGAGGCATGTATCGCTTTGCTGTGCTCAGCAAACCACATTAAATCTACAATCTCTATATTGTGGTGAGTCAGCACGCGCATTAGCTGGCAAATTGATGGTGCACGTAGGCGATGAGACACTCCTCAATTCTGTGATTACCAAGGTGATGAGTCAATCCCGTCATAGTCACATCCAGATAGGACATGTACAGGGCGTAGCGATTTTCTTGGTCTCGTTGGTTATAAAACAAACTCAAGGCATACTCCCACGCCTCATCCTCATATATTTGATACCAGTCAACAACCACTCCATAATATCCTGCAGCTGTTGAAGGGTCACACTCATGGAGTGTCCTGGTTGCTTGGCCGTCAGCTCAGGGCTGTTTCCTAATTGTAGATTGAACCTAACCTCATCATTACCCAGTTTGGTTATAGTAGATAATATCAATTAATTGTTAGTTGCCTCCTATACATCTTTGAATATATGCACACGGAATCCAATCTAATTTTGTTGTAGCAAAGGCCAGCTCATCATCGTATTCTATTGTTGAAGTACATCAGTTGACCAGTGGCCCCCTGTAGTGAGCACCACTGTTAATTCTCAGCATATAGGCTTGATTTCGTTGAGTCAGTTTGCACAGGGTATTATCCACTGAGCAACCAAATCGGACAATATGAAGATCACAAACTTAAATAAAACTCTTTAAATTATATATGGAGCTATCACCCTTTATTTTTGACCTTTATTATTTAATACAAATCGCAGACTTATCTGCAACCACCCAATCATGGAAAAAGACCTTCTTTTCAATCCTCCATGTGACTTTTTATATCACGGTTCCCCAAGCCAGATACATCCTCATCTTGATAGTCTTCTATTCATCTTCCCTTTTTTAAAAGCTCTCATTTATATTGATTCTTGGCATAATTCCCTTTGATTTGCCGAATGGTCATCATTTTGAACGATTATAATTTGTATACCCTTTTTTAATAAATCTTAAGACTCATCTCGATTCCCCTCCAATCCGCTGGCATGGGTAGCATATCGTCCAGTCATATCAATATCCCAACACTTATGTTTATAAATTTTCATTTTATATAACTGAGGCAAGCCAACCAGGCAACGCACATTACCAATTCTCAAATGAGCTAAAACTTGAAAATAAAAATAAAGTCAAAATGAGATAGACAGATTGGCTCAAACTGACTTGAAACTCAAACAAAAAACACCAACCAAGTCAGGAAGTGGAAACTGCTATAAACTCATGGTCTTGGGTGAAGGGGGATCTGGAGGCTCATCTTCCTCATCTGTTGTGGACATGTAGCAGCACAAAGCTGATAGCTTTAGTGTGGGAGCATCATGGAAATGGGGGTCAATTTAACAAATGGGTGCTTGAAACTCAATGTGTGCAATGTGGCACAGCTAGTGACATATTTTCTGGAATTAACCGCCCTTTTAAAGCTAAGTCCAACAAGCCCTTGTGGCAGAGACCAGAGCCCCTAAGGGTCACTGATGACCTATCTAAGGTCATTGACAAAAAATGGGTTTTGGCTTTGCCAGACAGGGCTGAGGAAAACGGCTTATTTGAGGCAAAACACCAGGCGGGAATCAAACTTTACACCCAAAAAATCACAAGATATGAGGTTATAAATTCTGGTCAAATTTAAAAACTTCGATTTTGTTGAAAAATAACGAACTTGTAGCTCTTATCAGATTTCAATAACCCTCAGAATCCTTTTTTATAAACCCCCTATAAATTAGGTTCCAAGATGAGAAAGGCTTTTTTTCAGATATACAAATCATAATAATAAAGTTTAGGATTTTGGGCACAATTCCTGAATTTTGGTTATTTCCAAAAATACAACTCTACAAAGTTCTGCGGTGGCTGGAGTCCATTTTCTACTCTGGTTTGCCCCTACTGTTGTTTCTGAGCTCTCCGCCTACTCTTTCACCTAATCCACTGGCTCAGCCTCCTCCTATTTTGCTGTCTTTTTACCTAGATTTATCACCACCCTTCCCAGCCCCCAGGGCCTCATGTCCCAGATGGTTGTGGCCAGTTTGGTGTGCGTTTTGTTCCATAGATTTATTTGGAAACACAATAATGCACGTTTAGGACGTCTCTTTGTTTTGTTGGGTCACTTGACCTTGTTGGCACATCTTTGGCCTGGGCCTTTCCCCTCAGTGACCTCCTGCGCTCCAGATTCCCTGACACCATGAGAAGGGTGGATATATAGTCTGTAAGTTCTTTTTCCACCTCAAGTTTTACTTTAGGTAGAATGGCAATGGCTGCAAGCTTGTTACAGGTATGCGGGTCTTTGGTCTGAGCTTTGCAACAGCCACAACTTTTTGAACTGCTGAATTTGATACCCGTTAATATTACCATCTAGTACTAAAAAAAGATACCCGTTAATATTAAAGATGTTCTCTTAAATGTCATGAAGCATGGAACTAGGTATGATAGGGGATAACAGGCCCATAGCCAGTACTGCAACTGATTTTACAACAACTTTACATGTTGGGCGATATTTGGGGGAGGCAACTGCCTCTTCAGCTAGTTGGTGGTCAATTTGAATGGGATGGCATCATGGCGAGGCATATAATGGTGCTTTGGGATTTGGCCGCTTAATTATTATTGAGGTACATTCTGAATTAAGGGGCTCTGCCCATTTGGATTTGGGGATAAGCTCACACAATTCATCAACCTCAACCAAATAATCCCTTGGATTTTAGGTGAATTTTATTGGGTTTTTCATACGGGCTAACTGTTGCGTTTGGCTAAAAAGATGGTTTAAAACTTACTTTGGTGCATTCTGGCTCTTGATTGTTAGGTTCAGGAGAAGAGAGTCGTTGAGGTAATTTTTGGTTGGTTCTTGAATGGTTGTTGTGGCTACCACTTTCGGGGGGAGGGAGAGAAGTATAATTCCCCATTTGAAAAATGGTATTTCATAAGTTATGGGTTTAATGTGCAAAGAGTCAGGTGTGGAACCACAGCTTCTGAGATTGAGGGGCAGCGCCGTTTTGAATGGTCTAGTTCAAAACAGGTTTGGCAAATGGTGCGCTCTCCATCCGCTCAAGAACAAAAAGGATGGTCTGGTGAAGAGGGGATAATGGTGTAAGGGGGATTGAGAGGGCTATTTCTGTTTATAGTGTACTAATAGTCGCAAAGGTGCAGGGGACTGTGAGGTGAGTAGTTTCATTGGGAACCATGAATTGTATTATGGGATCAGAACCATATTCTGTAATCCAGCGATAAATTTTATTCATTTAAATTTTGGGTTGTAGTTGGGTAGGGAGGCTTTAAATTGAGCCAAAAGAGTGGTATTGGTGGGCAACCAGGTATGAGAAGTTGGGAGGGGTATGCACTGGAACACCAGGGGGATGGTAGCTGCTACTGCAGCATCAGCTTCACTTGAGAAGCTGAGATCAAATTACCTCTTAAAGGGGTGGAAGTCAATGAAGCCTGCAGGTTGCATAAATCCTGAACTAATATGATAATAGCTTAATCTGAATATGGGAACAACTTACCATATTCAACCTGAAGGCCAAATTGCATGTTTCTCTGGGGATCACAAAGGTGCAACGTGGCACTGCCATTTTTGCAATATGTAAGGCTAAGTCCTTAGGCAGGACATAGCGTCCTGAAGTATTTGGAGAGCTAGCTGAGCCAGCCCAAGCACATTTTGAAATGATCAAAAAATCTTAGAAGGTGGCACACCATTGCCCCACATGGGGTAGTGGGCGTCAAATGCATCAACAGAGGTAACTTGAATAAGTTGACTATGAGTGGAGCTGGTTTTTACTAAATTTCAAACTACGATTTAACCAAAAATGAGAGAATCAAGAGCTTCTATTAAGTTTATAACTTTTTACTTTATGTCAGTAATTGTCTATAGTTGACTAAAAAGTTGTTCTCTTTAATTGTAATTATTAGTTTGATTTTATAGAATTAGTCAACCCTACAAATAAAAATAGTATTTATTGTAGAATGTTCTACAGTGGAGAAATGTTCATTATTATATCTTGTTTGTAAGTAATATCTAGTAGTTTGACCTATTAAATTGAGTGTAGTTAAAGTGTGGCTATGTTTATGTTTTTAGAGCCATATGATATCTTAGATACAGGTTTTTCTGGGACAATTCATATATTTTATTGTTTCACATTCATTACAGGCCATTTCATATATTTTAAATTGATTTATATACCCATTATAGGCCAATACATATATTTTTCATAAATTTTCATACCTATGGAAAAATTATGAATATGTTTCAATAGATGCAAAAATCTAAAAAAAGGTAATAAATTGACCTGTATTGGATGTGAAGTTAAATTAAATTTTACAAAATGGTCTGTAATAAATGCAAATTGGTCTGTAAACCCCAGTATATATATCAATTTACTTCAATTTTATTTGAGGTGGGCTGACTTGAGGTTGATACTGCACAAATTTATGGGAAAGGGGAAAGATAAAAACAGAAAACCTTCATGTGCAGCTTATGATAGTCCAGGAACTTTATGAACCGCCTTTGCTATTTGCTATCTCAGTTTGGGGCATTGGTGTGCAACGCCAGCACAGCCATAATTGCCCCTACCCAAAGTTTCTGTACCAGAATCAAACTTGGAGAGGCAGTAGTGGAGGTCCCTATTCTACCACTGTGGTATCCTCCCCTTTATATCATTTTACTTCAATTTCAACATTTTGCATATGAATACAAAATTTTGTATTTCGTTTTACCATTTTATGTTTTAATTTCACATTTTATGTTTTAATTTCAACATTTTATAATCCCTTTTAATAAATTTTTTTACATAAAATACATTTTATAGTTTAAAATCTATTGAATATATAAGAAAGATATATATAAGATATATTTCTTATTGATTATCATATAAAAATCCAGCTTCACAATTTGTAATATCTTTAAGAATAAGTATAAAATATTATGAACTATCAGTAGCTGGAACATTTGCATTCCCTTCTATAGTAAGTCTTTTAGTAATTACTTGAACTGCTTCTTAATTTTAATCTAACACCATTTTTATCTATGAAAATTCAGTTTCAATTGGATTTAGCATGAATTATTATGGTGATCAAAATTATAACTAGAATTAAATAATGAAGTTATTCTCTCTATAATTGCCTCCTATAAATTCTAAAGTTGTTAGATATAAGATTTGTTCCACACAGATTCTTTGATTGTATAGATAAGAGAAAAAACATAAAAAAATAGAATTTAAATCCCTACTAATTATTGATTGAGCAATAGTTTTATAAATACTGTAAGCCATCAATAGTCTTACTGGCAACTAACTATTGCCCTACCCTTCACTGTTGGAATAGTCACAATGTGTGCGTTCCTCTTTTAGACCTTTCTTTGATATAAATTGTGATGAAAATTATAATTAAATCTACATAAAAAAATTTCACTGATGTACTGATATAATATTGACTGACTGACATCTGAAACCTAGAAGTCTGATAGGGTAAATCTATTTTGGGTGATTGGGTGACAATTGGCGAATCTTATTGAATCTAATATTATTGAGCCTGATGGGTTCAATCTATCTGGATGAATGGGAGAGAATTGACAAATATCATTGAATAACTCACCTAATTGCTCACCTGAAGCTAATTGAGTCTAATAAGTTTAATCTATCTGGGTGAGTTGGTGAGAATTGGCAAATAAGATTGAGTCTGAAATTATTGAGTTTGATAGGTTTAATTTATTTGGGTGAGTCGCTGAGAATTGGCAAATAAGATTGAATTGAAACTATCAAGTATGATAGGTTCAATCTATTTGAGCAGTGGGTGAGAATTGACAAATACTATTGAATAATTCACTCAATTGCTCACCTGAAACTTAACAAAATTCAGTACTAAAGTTAAAGTAGATTAAGTAGTTAGGATAATCAGCTCACCAGCCACAAAGGCAACAGAGAAGCCGTTAGTCTGAGTGGCTCGAGAGTAGTGCTGGCACAACCTATAGGCTACAATGTAAGCTTATCATCTGCTAAACTAAATACTGTAGTGAAGCATGAGTATCTAGATGTTAGGCTTATATATCTTAAAAAACTGCCTGACTTGGTTTACCTAACTAATAAAATTTTTTTGGCAAGTTAAGTCGAAGTTAATTTAGTAGCTTGAAAGGTATGTCACATACTCAATGATTTTAAGTATAAAGAGATGTTTTGGGTAACAGTTTAGTGTTATTTGGATGATTTGTTAGGTTTTTTGTTTGGCCGAGTGGTTGATGGCTTTTGTTTGAATTTATAGGACACAGTTTAGTTTTGAGGGGTGATTAGTTATTGGTTGTTTTGATAAGTTCAGTTAGGTTTACCTGAGTGGGTGATGGTTTTTGGTTGATTCAAATGAGCAATTAGAATTGGCTGAGTGGTTTTGTTAAACTAATATAAATTTAAAAAGTCTAAATTGAAAATCTGAATTTTATAGGCACCATAGCAAAGCATGGGTAAATTGGCTAGTCCTCAATAAAATAGCTTTGGAATAATCATCATTGAAGTAATTATTAAACCAAAAGGAATACTCTTTTCTCAACAAAATCATTTCAGGATTGCTTACTCTATCTAACTCTAAATAGGTTAACTTCATCATAATTTTTTAAGCCTGGAGATATTTTAACACAAAAAATTTAAATAAATTTTTTAACCAACTTTTTGATCACCTTCAAGGTGTTTTCTAATATAAATTTTACCAAATTTTCAACTCTTTCTGTGAAAGCTTAATTAAGCACTCTTCTCTTGATTCCAGCTTTATTATATCTATAATCCTATTTTGACATAATTAGAAGTCATAGTTCTCACAGTTTCATAGTTTATTTTAAATATCATGAGCTGCCTTTTTAGTCTTTCCTTATTCATATACTAATTAATTATGGCTAAGGCATTTAGCATTAGTCTTTGTATTGCATATGATTATAGATACAAAGTCATAGATTTCCTCAGAACCAGTGCTTTCTCTTAGTAGATTGTAATTTATTAAGAAATACAAATATTTTAAAAATGAAAAAGAGCAGAAAATAGTATTATTTAATATTAGTTTATATTTGGGAGTATGCAACTGGAGATGATGCACTCTAGGGATGGGATAGGCGAGTGAATGGGTATATTTTAAAGCAGGTTGTAAATGGAGTGTTTTGACGCTATTGACACAACCTTGGCATAGTGCCTTTCTGTGGATTTCTGTTGAGGGAAACCTTGTTTACCTTGGGTAAATGGGCTTTCCATAAAAATGTTCGTTGCACCATGGAGATTTTGAACATGTCTGAAATGACCAAGACGCTACTCATGCATGCTGTTTTGGTGGAATGGCATCCCCAAACATCCATGAGCCAAAGTTCCTGTTTAGACTGAAGAGAACGTTATTGATGGCCCTAGCTGGGTCAGACCCTTGTGGGCTTGCAGTGGCAGCAACCCAGTTACTATGTATCGCCAATAACGCTATAATGAAAATTATCTTGTTCCAATCAAGGTTTTGATGACTTGATCCCGCATGGAAGAGCCAGTCCTCAGCTATGTGGTTGGTTGTTGAATATTTGGGCTGTAGATGGATGGCTGGTCATTCTTTGTTCGTGGGGCAGAGTTTTGGGCGTCTGTTGTATGAGGACAACAGATAGGATGGTGATTTAGAATTTAATTTAAAGCTTATTGTTGGCACTTCAATAGTATATGTTGTCATTTCACTTGGACGATGGCACGCCGCCCTGATCTTACTGATTCCAAGTGAAAATTGCCTAATATAAAAAATGAACGTACTAAAGAAAAAATTTTATAAAGTAAATTATAAACAAATCCAGTAGTGAAAGGATATTTTATTAGTGTAAATGCAAAGTTATTTATAGGGTTCAATGTTAACCACATCTTACCCATGACGCCTTACTTTCAGTGACCCTTGGCCACATAAAAAGTTTGTAATGACGTCTACAAATACTTTGACTCAGGGCATCATGCTCAGCCTCAGAGTCAGAGTAAACACCATCATCATCCTTGAAATGGCGTTTCATCAACTCTTCAAAATAGCTGAACTGATTCACTTTCACATGCAATTGGCAACACATACCAAGGCACTTCATATCACCAATTAGTAATTAATTTAATCAAAAACTCGACTGACATTAAAAACTAATTTTGACATGGACCAACAAAGCCTACGTGCCTGAGTCATTAAATCAAAACTTAAATTTAAGTTTGACCTAACCAACAAAGCCCTCGAGCCTGGGTCATCATAGTCAAATATAATTAAGTGAAATTTCTAGGCCGCGAATTCTAAGCTTTGCATAAGCTTAGAATATACTTGGTCCATAATTGCTGATATCTGATATGATCCATAATAAGTTTCTAAACAGCTAACCTTATTATGTCCCTATCAAATATCTGACGATTAGGTCCAGTCAATTACTCAACATTGGTATTTGTGGATCATAGCTGTGCTAAGCGCATCACTTCTTCCCACACTCTTACTGCTGATTTACATGAGAATACACGTGGTGCAGAGAATCTTCTTTGCTGTACACCGTGCACTGCCTGTGCGTGGCGTTTGAGTGCTCCCCTGTCCCAAAAAGTCATTTAGCAACTCCCCAAAGAAGGGTTATAATTTGGGGTGGAGTAGAGGCTCACTCAATATTCTCCAAGTAGTATTATGAGGTTCATGAGAGTGAATTACTCCTCAGAAATCCAACGCTGGGATTGGCTTGATGCTTGGGCCCTCAGAATTCGCATTGGCTGGTGGCGCTTGGTGCAGATTATGTTTTAGATTTTCTGTTTTCGCCCATAGCGCATTTTATGAGGTTCAAGTTTGATTCTTGGTTCTATTTATAATAACTTAAAAATAATGGAGCATCACCTTGGCCTCATGCATCACGTCCCATGACCCTACTAACCCTGGGGTGAACCTAGGTAATTGGATAGGGTAGTTGGGGATCCTGGGTTCCTGAGAGCTAGATCTCTGGCTATTTGGGTCCTTGATGCAGATGCCCATGGAGATGGACTCCCTTCTTGTGAGGTCGCAGCACTGATCCATTTCATGAATATGTTTGCAGCATTACGTTCAGGGTCTATAGCCCCATCCTGCCTTTAGAAGTTGGACCCCTTAGTGTGGTGATCCTGCCTGGGGGAGCATGAGCCCCAGAACCAAAGTTGCAGAATTGATGTGAGTTTTTTAAAAATACCGCTAAAGGCGATAGCATGTGCATGGTACCAAATTTTTGAGAAGAGCGTAGTGTTGGCAAGGCGACTTTTTCCAGCCAAATATGTCTATTTGAACTTCCACCTTACCACTGTCCTTTGGGTATCCTGAAATAGCTTCTCATCCATCTCTTGAGTTGCTATATCCTGAACTTGTTAAAGGGGATCCCTAGGTGTTTGATGGTTTCCTTTGGGCAAGGCATCTGAAAGGGTGGTTGGAAAAGCTGTAATTTTTAAACTTCTTCACTTTGCTTGTGTTTGTGACTTTTTTTTGTCCTCTTGTTTTCAGGGCCTAGGAGCTTAGCATCTGATAGCACCCAGGCTTGTGATTTGGTTTTGTTGAGTTTGGTTTGGGATGCTTTTCATATAGTCTGATTATCTCCTCTGCCTTTTGAAATCCGCCTTGGAGGAGATCCCTTCCACACAGTCATCTACAAAGGCCAAAGCCTTGAGTTGGTTTTTGCCCCTTGCACTCAATGCTAGATTACTGTTTCTCCATCACCCATAAGAGGGGGTCAATTGTGAGGTTGTATAAGATAGGGCTTAGTGGGTCTCCTTGACGGAGGCCTCTTTCTGGTGTGACAGGAGGTGAAAAGATGCAGACCCTAGAACTGAGAAAGTGGATCAGCTGATGGTTCTCTATCCATGAAAAAAATAGGTTTGGGAAAGCCCTGTTTGTGAAGCATTGCTGCCAAGTATTCACAGTTTACTCTGTCATATGCCTTAGCTTGATCTAGAAAGCAGATTGTGCCCTTGGATGATCTTCCCAGTGTGTTTGTTACTTGGTGGATGTTTTCCAAAATGCTCTTCCCTGGAGTGAAAACCATTCTGTTGTGGGTAATGCACTCCTTGGCTTTTTCTGAAAGACTCTTAGCTATTACTTTCCCATTATCATTATATCCGTTTCATTAGAGATATTGGGCGCCAGTTGTTCAGGTCAGTACGGTCCCCTTTTTTGTGAAGCACTATGGTATAAGCTTCTGCGCCTCCTGCGATCACCATCCCCTCTTGCAAACTTGAGTTAAAGAGAAATAGCATGGGCTTCTTTATTACTTCATAGTGTGCTTTATAGTAATCATAGAGGATGCCGTCGGACCCTGGTGACTTGTTGGTAGGGAGCCTACGTAGAACCTATGCTATCTCATCCTCCGTTATGAGGTCAACAAGGTTGGCTAAATGCTCGGCGTGGTTGGGATCAGCATTGATGAAGTATTTCTTAACAGTTTCCTCTATTGGGGCTGCCTTAAAAAGTTCTGAGTAGTAGGAGTGGGATATAAATGCTACCTCTTCTGGGATGCTAGTGGCTTGGCCTTCGCATTGTTGGAGTTCAGTGAGACTGGTATTTTTTGACCTCATTTTGTAAGTTTGATAGAAAAACTTGGATGGTAGGTCCCCTTGAACAGCCCATATGGCACCTGCTTGGAGTGCTTCCATGTGCATTGGAGTTGTTTTTGTTTCTTGACAATTAGTGTCTGTTTCTCTCAATCTCTAGCCCACTATGGTGAGTAGCCACTATTGGGTGAGTATCTTTCCAGATGGTTTAATGATCAATGGCTTAGAAAATTTCTGTTATTTCTTTTCTGTGCGACGGGAAACTGCGTGGGCTGGGTAGTATAAAATTTCATTTTTAACCTTTACCACTGTTGCCATAAGGTTTCAGAGTCAGTGCATCTGGCTAGATCTTCTACATGTCTTTTTGTCTGATATTATACTTGGCCCAGATTCACGTTCTTTGTCCCCTTTTTTTAAAAAGCGCTGGTTCTTGTGTGGTTCATCTTTTTATTGGATACTAATTATTACCATTATGTGGTCTGATAGATATAGATCGACTGTTGCAAAATCTTCTGCTTGTGTATCCAATTACACGGGTATGAGTATCCAATCCAGTCTAGTGGCGCTGATTAGTTGATTACCTACAATTTTTGGCCGCGTCATATTTGAAAGGTACGATTCTGAGAATGTTTTGGCATCTAGAATATTTTTTGATGTCATTAATTGCATCAATTGGTTTGATCCTAATGGTGGTTTTGTGACATTTGGCCATCTATCACAAGTTCCGTCCAGTTAGCAATTAAAGTCCCATAGTAAATCGTTACTTCTGTAGGTTCAAGTCATTTAGGTTGCTCAAAATCTCTTCCCTTTTGTCCGCTTCCACAGGGGCATATACTGAAGCGGACTGATAGGATTGGTTCCCATTTGAAGGCCAGAACTAGAACCCTTCTCTCAAAATGATATTAATAGTTGGCGATTGTGATGGCAGAAGTGGGTTTGACTAAAAATCCACAAAAGCTTGTTTAGAATGTTAGCAAAAAGGAAGAAAGAGCCTGGAACACTTTTCCTCCTTTCCAGTGATGCACTTGCTCTCCTGCAAAGCAAGCACATCCATCGCTGCTTTTACCAGAAGCCCTCGTTTTTTATCCAGGGACTTGTTGGATGAGAGTCCTGCTATGTTGAGAGTCCCAATCGTTAGCAAGACAGCATGGCTTCTCTGAATGCTTGGGTACAGATTGACCCTATGCAGCTGAGGTGGCTTGCTTGTGTCTGGACCTAGTCATAGGAACCTTGTAAATGCTTTGGGCTGGTGGTGTAATTGATTGCCATTCTGGTGGTCCAGAGTTCCAATTTAGGTGCTCCATACAGTGAGAACAGTTGTCCTCCATCCCGTTGAGGGTTGAGAAACTGTTGGCTTGTGAAATGGTTTTGTTGACTTGTACTTGAACGGGTTGAACTCCATTTTGTACAGGTAGTAAGTGTGCGTTGTATATTTCTGATTAGAATGCCCATTGCTTATAATCTTGCGGCTGCTGGGCTGTCTTAGGGGCTGTCATAAAAGAGAGGCACTCATGTTGTTGCTCAATGTTGCGCTTGGCTGCTTCCTCCTGAGCTTCTGCTTTCTTCTCCTCCTTCTGCTTCTTCTGCTTGGCCTTCTCCGCCGCCTTTCTGGACATCTTCACTTCTTTACCTTGCTCTGGGAAAACTGGTTGGACCACCTCATAATTAGCCTGTGATCCCTAGAGGTGGGCTGTTAATGCGTCCCCTCAGATCTGTATCCTTCAGACTTTCTTCACATTCAAAAAACTTTCTTCCCTCCCATGTAACCAGAAAGGCATTATTTTAGTGCCCTAGTTTGTTGCAGCTTGTGGATATGGGTGGGCTCTTTTATGGGTGGAATGAAAGTGTGATACTGATTCCCCTTTGGTTCAAGATGTACGCTTTGCATGGTATTGTATTGATGTCACAATAAGCATCCATGATTGGGTCTTATCATTGGTACTGCCTTGTCTGCAGCCAGGTGGTGCAGGAGGCGGTTTTTCTCCATTTTAAAATATATTAGTTCTCCATCATGCGCTCAGACTGCTTGCTAGCGCTGCCTCCAGGTAGTCCCATTTTTCAGTAGTTGGGAGTCCTTCTAGTACTATGAACAAGTTTTCATCATACCAAAAATGGGTGCATGTGATTGGGATAATGTCTGTAATTTGTTCAGGCTCTTTGCCTACTCTAAGATTAGTTTATGTGACTACAAATGGGGCAGATTTGGCTTCATCCGCGTCCTCAGCAGTAGCAAAGCCAAAATCTAAGGTTCCCATAGTGAGTTTTTCAGTCAACCTTGCAGCTTCTGGGAAGTGTCCTGGGATAGCCTGACATACTGTTTCATATCATAGAGATTCCTCAACGCCAAAATTAATGTTCACACAAAAAGAATGTGAGGACTTGGGAAATACGTAGCTGATGTTGCCAGTTTGGTGAAAATCTTGGACCATCTTGAATTAGGCATTATTTTGGACATATGTTCCCTTTTCACACTACGTTTATAGTTTAGCAGCTGGGCCTTCTGGCCCATGCTGTTCACCTTCTTCACTGCTGCATAGGTGTGTGAGTTCAGTGGATTTAGTCGCTTTGTCACCTCTTGATTGGACGGCACAATTAAGACAAGTTGTAAAAAGTTGGATCAATTTTTTATTTAACCGAGGTAAGCTGACCAGGGGACAGACAATACCGAATATATATGAAACTAAGAGAATAACTAAGAAATATAAAAATTGGGCACCCCAGGGTACTCAAGTTACCCCTGTTGCCAGCGGGACTGCCAGGTATGGGGGTTGGTGCATTACTCTGAGGGGGTTTCCCCTGCTATGGATCAGGTGTGAAGGAAAGGGTCTGTGTGGAGGAACCAGAGTGGGAACCATGATTCAATGAGCGCTTTTTGTCTTGGTCTCATATATCCATAGAGCCAGGCTTGGAAGTGCTCTAGTAAGTGGACATGGAATCTGTTAATAATCCCATGAATGGTTGGGACCATGCCCTTGAACGCATCTAATGCAATTGTGTGTATTGTCCACATTGCAATGGGTATTATTAGGGAGCGGAGGGTAGATGGGATTGGTGACTCGATCTGGAGCGCAAAGATACTCTTTGATATCGATAATTCCTGTTCGTTTTGAATCTTGAGCAGGCGTGCGACTTCCTGCCATATAGCTTTGGTTGGGGGCATGTTTCTAGGCGGTGATGTAGGGATCCCTCCCCTCCACATACTGCACATGTTTTGTGGAGGGAGTTGGAGCGGTCCGCCGTCCTATAGGTCCTTCTCAAACAGCGCCAGGCGTTTGCTCTTATCCTTGGTTGTAGGAGTGGGTGGTGTGTCATTTTCCACATTGCTTTCTGTGTGGTTAAATCATAGGGAATGTCCAGCATATCTAGGTATTCTATCCTAGCTATGCTTGGGGTTGTTGCGAGCATATCCCTCTGGGGGTGGTTTTCTGGGTTTCTTAATTTTAATTGGGGGCTGGGTCTTCCCCTTCCCTGTATAGTACCCATGTTCTCTATGGTCCACCCCATGCGGCGGATGGCTCAGAGGATGTGTTTGAAGTGAGGGGGGTTCCATGTGGACCCGTTGCAGTAGGGTGCTTGGCAAGGTATGAAAGTAATCTGGGTGGACTATGTGGGTTGGTTAATTTGAGCGCCTGTGCAAAGTTAGTCCTTGCTGCTCTGGACCTATGTTGTTGCGGGAGGTTTGGAGCAAGGATTTCCTTTATCTATGTACCTAGGATGTGATTGGCATGCTCTCAAAATCTATTAGTCCCATGCCTCCGCTTGAGCGTGGGCCAAATAATGTTTCCATCCGTATAGGAGGGTGAGAGCCAGGCCACAGCCAGCCCTGAATAAGCGCGCGAAATGAGGTTATAAAGGTAGGTGAGAAGGCTATCGCATGGCCTGGTACCACAGTATTGGGAGGATGAGCGAGTTAGCAACTGTAACTCGTCCTGTTAGTCCTGGGGTTCTTCCCCTTGAGGGAGGCGACGCGTTTGGATACCCGTTGTAACAGGTTACTTTCCATTGTCTCATTAGCATATCCCCCTGATTCTAGCCAGATTCCAAGGTGTCGGACAGGAGTGGTGGTGGGAGGTGTTGCAAAGGGTAAAATGATTGGGTTTTTTCTTCAAGTGTTGGTGTGAGGTTCTGATGTTGTGGCCCAATGGTTTGTGTATTTGCCTAAGAGCATGATTTCTGTCTTCCTTTTGTTGAACAATGCATTGCTCACCTTGGAGTAATCCTATTGAGTGCGTTCCAGCTGTCAGGCATCTTCATTGTTTGCTATACCTGCTACGCAGTCATCTGCAAAGGCCAGCATCTTGACTGTTGGTTGTCCTTGTGCAGTTATCCCCATGAGACGTGAGTCAGTTACTCGAAGGAGCGGGTCAAAGCTGAAATTGTATAGCAGTGGGCTGAGGGGATCCCCTTGTTTGAGCCCTCTGTGTGGTTGAATCTTGTTTGTTAGGAATCCAGGGCCGCATACAGCCATGGTTGCAGATTCTGTTAGGAGCATCGCCCATTTTATGAATCTTGGTGGGAGTTTGAAGGCATTTAGACATTCTTTTAGGTATGGCCAGCTAACACGGTCATACGCCTTTTCCTGATCCAAGAAGATCAGGGCACCAGTTGCTTTGGATTGGCAAATGTTTGCAACAGGGTGTATGTTATCCCAGATTGAACTCCCGGGTATAAGCCCAAACTGGTTGGGTGATAGGGCGTCAGATGCAATTGCGCCTAATCTAGCTGCTAGAATTTTTGTTAGAATTTTTGTGTCAGTGTTGGTGAGCGCAATTGGGCGCTAGTTGGCCAGGTCCAACTTGTCACCCTTTTTATACAAGGTTATAACGTAGGATTCATGGCCTCCTGGTAATAGGCGTGTTTCCAACAAACTCTGGTTCATTGACGCCAATAAGAGGGGGGCGATTTGTTGAAAATATTTTTTGTAAAATTCGTAGGGTATCCCATCAGGCCCTGGGCATTTCCTACGTGGTGCACCGCGAATTGTTTCCCAAAGCTCCTCCCGTGTGATAAGGCATAGTATATTGTAATTTGGTGGTGTACTTTGTATCTTAGCAGTTTGAATAAATTCTTTGATCTTTTGTGAATCTGTTGGCATATCACGATATAGTTTGGTGTATTAGCGGTGTACTTCCGCCTTGACCTCCTCAGGGTCAGTTGCCACGGTGCCATTAGTCTTGCGGACCTGTGCATGTGGGCTGGTTTCCTCAGGAGTGGAATTGGCTGAAAAAGTATGTTGAACAGGTTTCGCCTTCCTTTATAACTTACCTTTGTTCAATACTTTGATTCTGTGTTGATGTTCAAAATGAGATTGTTAAGTCAGGCTGAAATTTCTGCCCATTTGTGTCCCAAATTAGGGCTATAGCCAGATCTTGGAGCATTTATTTACAGGTGGTCTAGTTCTGCCAAGATACGCTTGATTGTGGCTGTGTCCGCGGTGTACTTGCGTGATGCAATATGTCAGGTTTTGTTGATTAAATCTTTTTTGAAATTTTCCCATGTTCCGATGGGATCTGAAGTGAATGGGGCTGTGAATTCTGGGTTTGTAGCCTTGTTTTCAACCCAATCAGATATCTCAGGCAATCTTATATTTTCTGGGTGAAGCTTTCTCCAAGGCGACACCTGTGTGTGGGATTGGGTTGGTGCTAACTGCACCATAACTAATTGGTGATCAGAAAAATTGATCTTTTTTGTTGTAAATTTGGAGATTCTTGAGTGGTGGGATTGTGGGATGAGGATGTGGTCAATATGACTCATTGATATGAGCAGTCCCTCACATATGTTGGGTCTTGTCATATGGGGAAGGATTAGTGAATTGGGAGGAAGAGCATCCTGTAAGCCAAGAGATGCCTTCATTGTGTGATATTCAATGTGTGCAAGTGGGTATCCCCTGGGATTAGGCCATCAATCTGTATTGGGGTTATCCCAGCAGTTGAAATCGCCTAACACGATGATATCTGGTGGGAGGGTGAGGGTAGAAATTTTTCAAATAAATTTTTCTCTCAGTTGCAGTGCATGGTGCATAAATACATGCTAACGAAATTATTTCATCTTGGAAAGTGATTGTTGCTACCAGGACTCGACCATGCAAGTGTGATGATGAATTTGTAATTTTAAATCTTTTGTTGTTTTGGACTATCACCCCACAGTGAGACGTCCATACTGATTGTGATGGTGTGACCCTGGTTGACCAGGATTCTTCTTCCCCTTGTAGGCAGTATGGCTTCTTGGATGGCCAAGATGTCTACAAGAGGTTTTCGCAGGATTGCCAGCTTTTTGGATAAGGACGTATGAGCCCTGGCTCCCACGATATTTACGTCACTATTGATACTGAGGTGCCCGTGGCGCCTCAGGAACGGTTGGGAGGACCCTCTGGTCCTATCCCACCGCGGCTCATTTTGGCCATGCTCCGCGTCTGTATTCCAACTCTTTCACTGCCATTGTTGGTTCCCTTGATCTGACCCAATGATTCAAGGGAATTGCGGTTTTTTGCATTTGCATCAACTTTTCCTACACAGGTCTCATGTTGATTTGATGCGGGTTGTTGATTGGATTTTATATTTTTGAGGTTCAACTTTGTTGCATTGTGCACCGCATTTTCACCCAAATTTTGGTTGCATTGTTCCTCAGTATGTTCATGACTGATGACGATTTGTGGTTCAGTCTGGTTACTGTGAAAATTTTCGACCTGGGCATATTGTTCTGATTGGTTGGTTCAGTGAATATCTGAAATATCCTCCTGAATTTGTCCGTGGTTAATGGCAGATTCCGCGTGTGCCGCCACTTCAGCCGCTGCTCTCTTCTGGGCTTTTTGTGCTGCTTTACGCTGTTTACTTGTAACTGGGTCCACGATGGAGTATAGTCCATCTTCACCCCAGCGGAATGGGTGGTGGCCATCAGTCATTTTGGCAAAGATTTCATTATTTTTGTCCATAGCTTCTTCACAAAAATCATTTTACATTAATCCCTCTTTTACAGGGCATGCATGTTCCTTGTGGCCCAGTGAGCAACAGTGGTTGCAAATGGGTGGTGCGCGTTCCAGTGTAACTTGGAATGCAGCTGACTGGCCCCCATCTGCAAAGTGAAATTCTGCTGCGCGGGGAATTCTGGATAAATCCTCTTCCACTTCTGGGAAGGGGTTGATTACAGCGATAGTTTTGCCCATGCACAGGTCAGGCATTAAGCGAAATCGCTGTAATTCAAGTTGTTGGATTTCTCCATAGGCCACAAGACCTTTGCAGAGCTCCTCCTCGATTACCTTATGAGGAAGGTTGGTGGGGAGAGAGTCAAAGGAGATGAACGAAGTTTTTGCTTTGTTCCATCTGGTGCACGCAGTGCACACAATTATTTTGCCCTCAGGGAGGGCAATTTCCACGCAGATTTTTGCTGCAGCATTGGCTTCATTGGCTGTTTCAAAACTAATATTGATCCAGCTGCGGCCCATGTTGTTGGTGGCTAAATACACCGCATGAGGGAAAAGTGAGGGCTGTGCCTCACATGTTTTCTCCCACAAGGTTGGTGACTCATCCCCAAGGAAGAGTCTGATCCTGTGTTCCAAATTTGACAAAGGTTGGTTGAATTGAATGTACATGTATTGCGCATGCTTTACAGTAAATACCATAAACCCAGATGGTGTCTGAGTTTGCAATTTCTTTGCAGATTGGGTTCCTGGTCCCCCTCCAGGGCGTTTCTTGCCCTTAGTTGCACTATTTAGTGCACTGCTTGCCGCGACGCTCACCCATGTTGTATTATTTTTGTTATTAAAGTCGCCCATCTTTCCTGTGTGTGATTATCCAAATTTGCTGTTCAAAAGAATTATAGTAACTAAAGTGATTGTTATGAGAAAGAAAAGCAAGTTGAATCAATTTAATCACCTGTAAACAAAAGTGATACTATGGGAAAGAAAATCTTCAGCAATAATATGCTTGCTTATATTAAGGTAGGAATAATAAAATATAATAATTGCCAAAATTGTGGTAAATTTGAAAATTTAAAATATTAAAATAAAAAACAGAATATTGAAATTGAAAGACAAAATGTTAGAATTAAAATGTAAAATAATGAAATCAGAAATTAAAAATTTTGAAAATTGAAATGTTAATACTAAAATTTAAAAGCAATTATAATATTCAAATACAAACTGTTGAAATTGAAGAGAAAATAGTATATGCTCCCACTCATATGCTATCCTCCATGGTCCACCAGCTAAAGAGGGCGCTGGACAAAAAGTTCCCAAAGCCTCCTCGCCATTTGATATGGCTTCTTAGGCTGATAACTTAGGGGCCATATTTGTAATTTTTTATTTATAATAATCCCATTGTTTGGCTCATTTGCAAATAAAGATGCGTGGCAGCTCTCCTTTTTTGGGTTGGGCACCACTAGTGCAAAAAAGAAAATAATATATAGTATCTAAAAACCTAGGCTTTGCCTATATAGAAAAGTCTAATGAGTTGGTGTATGTATCTTAAAAGCTTAAATTTATTATAAAATATATATACTTTCTACATATCTACTAAATGGATTTTGTAATTTTATTAGAATTATTACTTAACCTTTAGTATTTTTTTCCTTTAATATCCCCCAAAAAATCTAGAGATTATGACTAACAAATGTTTAAGTTACTTATTAAATTTGAGTTTGAACTGAGAAAATTAAACTATTAAAAGTTGTTATAGTTTAACGTGTTTAATTCTAGATAACTTATCATTAGCAAATATCTTTACCATGTTAAATAATTAAAGCAATATGATTGGCCTAAGGAAAAAACTGTCTACTATCATGAGGTTCAGAAAAACTTTTAGTATTATATATTTCTTATATTTTTTTTCATGCATTAATCAACTTAAGTATTGTTGATTGTAAATAAGCTATAACAAAATGAATCAACATATTACTAAGTGATTAGCATACATATGTTTTATACAGTTTGGTTAAAGTTTAAGTAGAAAAATAATTTTTATTATAGAAAAAAAATTTTAAAAGTAAGTTTATCTATATAAGGAAGGTGCTTAAAACCCCCATCTAAAAAGGTTGCAGCAAAGCCAACGGGGAGGTGTGTTTTGGCACAGCCAGAGTAGTCCACCTTAACATATACATTGACAAACCAAGATCACTTGAAGCTTGGGAGGTAGAATACTGACTCTGCGAGCTGGAAAAATAATTGGGCATTAGTTGCAAATTACATGGTACAATGTTGTTCTCTTTACTGTTATCCTTATTGCAAAGGTTGTGAACATCAAAGCCAACTGAGTCAAGTTTGAATAAGATTACAGTTGAAACTTTGGATTTAACGTTTTTGTCTTGCTAATGCTGATGTCAAAATGTTTAAGGCTATCTATATCTATCTTCTAGGCACTAAAATTTAAGTTTATACATATAATTAATATTTCAATAAAAGTAAGTTATTTGGATTTAAATAAATTATTTAACTCTTTGGTCATAGACAATGGCACATAAAGATTTTTTAGAATTATAAAAATATAGTTGAACATGTTGCCCTCCGCTTTGCACATCCATATGTTGATTGTTCTATGCAAAGTAAGGACTTTATTGGAAAGTTCTGGAGAAATGGATTGACAATATAAATCCACATGGATTAAAGCTTTAAAAATATACATGAAAACTTCTGCTTGGTAAATAAATCCAACAAAACAAGGAGGAATTTTGCTATTGCTCATCATACAGCCTAATGATATTCAAATTAATTAATATAAAAATATATGCATTTTAATAAAGATCAATGATTCTAAAGTGGTGTAATCTTATATTAGCATAACTCTCACTATTAGTAATAGGTTGTTATGAGACTGTCAATATCACTAATCCATTGACATATTACTGCTCCCTGGTGTTACCATTGGTCCCATTTATAGATTTTTATCTATTTTCCTTTGAGACCCCACAAACCTTTTTTCCTTTGAACTTTTTCTATTAATCAGGTATAAAATCCTGGCAGAGATTTTATAAAATAATGTTTTTCTGACTACCTTCAATTCTAAGTTCTTGTTTAATGAGATTTATTTCCAATCTGCCCTCTACAGATATTTTATACTAAATGCTTAGCTGAGAACACTAACTGACAACAACCATTATGAATGATAATACCAAAATCGAAGTGTTTCACAAAACTCAGGTCATGATAAACTATGTACTAGTTAGCTCTCATGACAAAATGGTGATCCTTCTAGAGATGGCACTCCAAAACCTGTAACTACTATTACAATTGACCAAATAGCTTATCATCTATAACATGAGGGCCTGCGCCAAGTTGAATTTTTAAAAAATAGAACAATTACCATTTGACAAGTGGTTAGACAACTAGAACGCTTGGGGAGATAACTACAGATCTAGCTTTCAACAACACTCATGAGAAGTGGCCAGTATTCTCACTATCCCCCATCAAAAATATCATATTGTTAACCTGTCTTTAAGTCCTTGATCTAATGGCAAGTTCACACCAAAGATAATTCCGAGTTTTGTCCTCCTAACTCTGAAAATAATTTTGACAACTTCACCTCAAAAATTTCACATGAATTATAAATTAATGGCCAAGTTTGAAGACCTAATGGGGCTTTGGGGAAGCTTGCATACTGGTACTGTGAGCAAGTTGACCAGCAACTTTTTTCTTTTTTAAATCCTTTGAAAAGCTTTACCTTGATGTAGTATAATTGGATAAACTTGTATCAATCATAAAATCAAAGTTTTCCAAAACTATGCACAAATCGAGAACTGGCACTATAATAATCCCAATATTCTATCTCAGTAAATTTTGACCCCATCAATATAAATGCCTCCTACACTGCGAATGTCCCAAAGCTACCTTATTAAGCCACTTTTTGAAATAAATCAATAGATCTTTGTCCTTAAAAAACAAATTCAGAATCTAACCAAGTTGGTTCTAATAGCAGCAACAATACATTAATTATTAGGAACCAAGAGAGAAAATAAAAGACTTGGTTTCCTTTGTAGATATGTCATGACGCACAAGGGCAGATCAGTCCACATAACACTAATTTCATAGTACTCTGGGTGGGCGCGTTACATTTGCGTTTAAAAGGCCCCAACCCAGGTAATTTTTGCACATTTTCCATTTTGCATATTAAAATGACAAAAAGATGTCTTTTGGATATTTTATTTAAACATTAAACAGGAACCATAGGAAAAAGAATACCAACACCCTACAATTAGCAGGACTAAAAATCATATGATGATAGATGGGAAGAGAGCTGATAAGCTGAACTATGGTAGGGGGAACGATTTCCAATTCCAAGTTTCTGAATTCATTAGTTATTGGATTTATTTGATGATTTATCCCTGATAGTAATCAACAAATGTTCCAAACTATTCTTATGACTATTTTCTGACTTCCAAATGTCTGAATTCACTTTTTCAAATTTGGAATGCTGTGTCAGGTTAAATCCTCTTTTTGATTCTTTCTTTTTATTTTATAATTTAACTTACTAGGTAATTTTCCACTTCTCAGATTGACTTCTGGATGAGCCCTCTGTTGGGGACAAGAAATTAAACCATAGCGGAAATCTTATTCATCTTTCCAATGTCTTCAAAAAGCTATTTAACTTTCTCAAAAAAAACTTGTGGATTTTGTCACTAAGATTAGTTTATTTTTGATAGGAGTGGAAAGGCATATGGTAAACATGGAGGGGTAGCAAACACCAATTTTACGTCCAGGTATGCCCTAAGTAAGAGATTTAGGTAAGAGGCAGGGCCCTAGAGGTTAACTTTTTCAGTTCTAAGATTGCATGGCTTTATCCAGCTTAATATCTGGAGCTAAGGCCCTTAAGTTACCCTTTTTTTAAAAGAAGATCCACCTCCCTTCAGGGGCGCTAGCTAAAGAATAACTCTTGTGTGAGGTCATCAGTTTGATGGCTGTAAACGTAGCATTCTTGAAGAGTAAGGTGAGGGTGCCCCATGGTTGTACTTGTGAAACTTGGCTTTTTTCTTCACAATTTATACAATCTTTATAAGTGAATTTAACTATCTTAATAAGATGTGAATCCCTAACAAAATACTAAGTACTGAAAACAGCGTTTGATTCTTAATGAGTTTAAATATTATCTACTCTAAATTTTGGTGAACCTTCAACCATGATGGGATCCACCTTCACAGGAATCTCCCCTTTAAATTGTGATATGAAACGTTATAAAGGATTTTTGAATCTTCCAGTGTGATGGAGTTCCACGTGGCAGTAACTATTGTTTAACACCTGGGAAATTGAGAAGAATCATGCACTTCCAAGATAACTTAAGACATGGCACCTTGAGGTGTCATATATGGTATCAACCACAACCAAATCACCTTCTTAATAGTTAGGCGCCTCACGTCTTTCCTTGTCTGAAAATTGCTTGAAATCATTGTTTGGTTTATTTAAACTAGCTCTTTACCTGTTGATGCACCTTCCAGATGCGATGATGCAGTCTGTAGGGGGATGTTTCTACAAGCTTGTGTCCAATACTGAACACAGGGCTTTACCCAAAATTAGCATACATAGGTGACACCCCATTGATGCATGGAGGGAGTTTTTGTATGTAAATTGGGCCATAGGGAGGTCTTCTGCCCATTTATCCTGAGAAGCAGTCATTTGGCATTGAAGGTACTGTTCCAAGGACTGGTTAGTGAGCTTTGTTTGGCCATCTGATTGGTGGTGATAGGCATAAGATCTCCATACCTTATTCTATATATCATACAAACCATCCCAGAATTGCAAGGTAAACTATGTCTCCTGTTGTTGCTTATTCGAGGGAAACCCCAAACATGGGAAACACATATGCCACAAACTACTGTGCCATGTCCTCAGCTGTAGTAAGTGTCATACAGTGTATAAAGGACAATAATTTGTAAAGCGATCTACTGTTATCATGATCATGTCATACCCAGGGTAGTTGGGTAAAAAAACAATAAAGTCCAATGACAGTGACATTCATGGTCCCACTGCTTGTTGAAAAAGGGCGAAGAGGCTTTTACGCCCTATCCTATCTGACTTGGACCTAGCTCAGATCAAGAATTTTTCAATCCAGGTAAGAACCTCCTTTGTCAATCCATTCCAATCAAACCCATTTTGATTATTTTAGTACATTTTACGCACCAGGATGCCCCATGTTAGTAGATCATGTTTGTTATAATTTTGGCAATAATGTTGGGATAAACCAAAAGGGTTGCACAGGTTGAACCCACTTAACAACGAACAGTTGATATGGGGATTTTCAGTCCTCTAATCACACTGGGAAATATAATAAAACAGGAGCAATTAATACAACAGTACTTTTATTTATTTAAATAAATACAGTGATTCTTCGCTGTTTCTCTTTCTCTGAACTATTAACAACCTCCTCTATCAATCACCCTATCTCACTTATGTATTAGCGACTTCAGATAATATTGTTCTCTTAGCTTAGACTATTCTATTCCGCCAATTCTCATTTGGTTTGGGATGGTATTCTTCAATTATACAGACTTAGTTTGAGGGGACCTAAAGTATTTGTTGAATGTTGACATCTCTCTATTGCCTTATTTGTAGGCGATCCAATAATAATCCATTATGTCCCAATATCGCCTCATTTCAAGGTGCTTGAATACTCATAACTAAAATCCTAGTTGGTGGATTCTCATCAATCCACTACAACTCTTCAGGGCTTACCGTTAATTCATATCAGAATCTTGACAATAATTTACCCTATGTTATGGGAATGCAAACCAGAGGGAACCCATACCTTTTCATGAAAATAAATTACTCTATCTTTTTGTAGTTACCATACAGAAGGGTCTTTATCAGCATTCATCTTTGCCAGGAGGTCTGGTCCTTTAAGATCAGTTGAAAGGGATGCCAAAAAGCATCCAGGAGAGAATCTCCATTGACAAGAGATACTTACTGTGTCAAACGTAGTAACTTCATTCAATGACTTATATGAATTATTATTGAAACCAGCGTCCCAGCAAGAGCCTTAATTGACAGGAGTACTGGCTCCAAAGGAGTAAAAGGGTTACTGGGTGATGTGGACCTACGAGATCTAGCATTGGAATTGGTTTTATATTTAGGATTTGTTTTATGTTTAGGATTAGTGATTGTGGTGGAGTACTTAATCACAGCAATGGTTGGAGGTTGCAGAGAAATAACTTGTTCAGAGGGAACCACTGTGACTAATTCTGAGTATGTATCTACAGTGAGCCCCATTTGGTGTGCGCGGATTAAGATATCAGGTAAATATGGGCGGCCCCTTTGACAAACTCACACTTGAAATCAAAGCTTAGAAGGTTAAGTTAAGTTCTAGTTTGCCTTTGAGCTAGATTCTGAGGTTTTCAATAGTAAGTGATTGACTTGAGGTCTGTGCGCACAACCACTGTGTGCTGGTCCCCTGTAACAGGTACCGCCAATGCATCAATGACTAAGAAACTGCCTCCAACTCTTTATCTTACAGGACAAGGTCGCTCTGTGAAGCTTAACTTCCTTGAGAAGTAAATCACAGGGTGTTCAAGCCCCTAATGTTCATGCAGGATTACAACCCCAAATGCTTTGCCATAGGCGTCACATAACACAATAAATGGATTATCATAATCAGCATGACGATGATTGAGGTAAAGGTGAAAACCTCTTTTAATGCCTAAAATGCCTGCTGGCATTCTAAAGTCCAAAAAATGAGGCATTCTTATATTTGATGGGGTGAAGAGGTGAGGTCAGCTCCGAAAAAGCTAATAATAACTTTCTAAGAACTTTAACAGATACTAGGAATTTATGTAGTTGTTTTTGTGTCACTAGGGTAGCCCATGAGAGAATGACATCCATCTTAGAAGGCGCGATGGCATGAACATCTTTTAATATCAAGTCTCAATATAAATTTAACTTCATCCTTGAAATATCACATTTGGATGGCTTTGCAACCAGATCATTTTTATGAAGGGCTGTAGCCACTGCTACCAAATCCTTGCTGACTTGCTCAGCATTGGAGAGTGTATCAAAATGTCATTCATTTAAGCAATCGCACAGGAGAATATAAGTTTCTCAAAGCATCATCTATTCAGCGCTGGAAAAATGCTGGGACATTTTAGTCAGAAGGATATAAATTTAAACTGGTAAATTCCGTACATGGTGCAAATTTCAGTAAGTGTTTTCTAGCCAGATTTGGCCCTCACCTGATGGAAATTATTCACCAGGTAATGTTTGGAGAGAACCTTTTATTTAGTTATTTCTTGGAAAATTGGTGCCTCCAAGGGCAAAGAGTAGAGGTCAGGAACTATCACATAATCCAAATTTCCGTTATCCATGCAAGGTCTCAAAGTACCATCATGCTTCTGGGATAAGACCATAGGAGAGAATACAATATAGGTTTTTCTGACCACCCCTTCGTCACCATGTCATCATTCTAAAGTCTTAAACTCCTGGTCTTCTTCAGCTATATAGTAATATAGGGGACAGTTGATTTTGATCAGGTCTACCATTAACTGGAAACTCATATCAATTTCTTAGTGACTGGGAAGCTTATTTTCCCCTCCACTTTCTTACCGACTTGAATGAAGAGAGACTAAGAGGAAATTAGGCAGCTTGGGCACAAAATCAATAGAAAAGTACTCCACAGTTGCTTCTACCGCATTGCTTATAACTAAGGTGGGAAGAAGAAATACACCTGAGTGGGGATTGGAATTGAAAGCTAGCATATTTTTGCTCTATGTCAATTCTCACTAACAGGTGGCATAACCATCCTACCCCAAAACTATTGGATAAAAGTAATTCTAGGACAGCCGCAAAGTGGGCTACAAATTCAGATTTATAGGCATCAAAGCGCAATAGTTCACAAATAGGGAGTGTGAGAATAAGAATTCCAGATGTTTCAAAACTGTGAGAACTGGGGTAGCTGCATGATCCAGACCTTTTGCCAAATCAAGATCAATAAAGTTCCATGTGGCTCTAGTGTCTATCAAGGCTTTAACATCACCTTGAATTGCCATACAAAATATTAAGGGGAATTAAAATTAATCATGATCAACTTTATTCAACTCTTTATAGAAAAAAGGGTTGAACCAGACTTATGAACCATAAAGGGTCTGCACACCTTGGTTAACCCTTTTGATGAATTGAGTGTGAATAACAGAATTCCGGACATAAGACAAAGGTTCAGACTCAGGATGGTCAGGATCAGATAAGGGCCGCATTTTTTTAAAGATTCTCATAGGCACGATCCATGTGACGCTTCTATACCAGTTGATTGACAAGTGAGGTGTGGTAGAAATTGATAGCTGGGGCTATAGGATTTATGGGAATTGCAACCATTCTCAAATGGTCCTTTCATATATCACAAGATTAGAAAATAATTCAGGGTGAGACTGGTCCAAATGAGCCAAAATTACATCTTCAGGACAGTAAGATGGGGAATAGTAGGCTCTTTTTTGTAAACTAAGCTTTCAGCACTTGCAAGGGCAATTGGTGCAATAGTCAAGAGCGCGGAACTCATCCTCTCCTTATAGAGTTTCATCACTCTTTCGCTTTTTTCTCCCTTTTTGCAAAATTCACCACCTGGCTGTTGCCTAATTTGAGAAAACTAGGGGAGCCTCAAAGTCTGGCTGTTTACTGTGATTGAGGGCAAAAAAGAGATTATGGCTGCGCTGCACAAGATAATAGGGCCTGCCTTATGATTGTAACAAGAGTATTCTACGGACAATGGCTAAAAACACTTAATTATTAAAAAATAAATTCAAATAGTGGCAGAGTCTTTTAAATTCAATAGATATTGAACAAACAGCTACAACTTTATATTTTTGTGTTGGATATAATGTTAGGAACCCATTGTGCAAAGAAAATACATGGCTTCCTTTGTGGGTATTCCACGACCCACAAGAGCAGCCATGGTCTACATGGCATCACTGTTCAAAGAGCTCAGGGTGGGTGCATTGGATGGGTTGAGGGAAAAAGTTCCAACCCAGGTAATTTTTGCCCATCAGCTATAATTATTATTAAAATATTAAAAAATGATTTTAATAGATATTCTAATTAAACTATAAACAGAAAACATAGGCAAAAGAATAACCCAACACCCTACCATTAGTAAGGTTTATGTCTTATGGTGGGAGGTGATAGAGAGCTGATAAGCTGAACTATGGTGAGGGGAATGAAAAAAAAAATTTTATATTCATTAGTTATTGGATTAGTATAATGATTTCCCCTTGATGGTATTGACTAAAGGTTATGAGCTATTCTCAGGATGTTTTCCGACCTTCAAATGTCTAAAATTATTTTTCAATTTTGGAATGGGGTTTCAGTATGATCCCAATTTTAACCCTCTATTTTTAACATTTTTGCTCTAATTTGGCCTACTAGTTAATTTTCCTCTTCTCAAATTGACTTCTAGATTAGCCCCTGATGGGACAGGGGATGTGAACATAGTAGAAAGCTTCTTTAAACTTCCAATGTCTTTTTCAAAGTTGCTTAATTATATCAAAAAAAGACTTGTAGATTTTGATACTAGGATGTGTTTGGGTTTTTGGGTAGATGTGAGAAAGGCATGTGGTAAACTGGGAGGGGAGAAAACAATCATCTCACGTCCAGGGTATGACCTAGGTAAAAGATTTAGGTGAGAGTCAGGGCCTTAGGATTTGAACCTTTTTGCTTTAAAAAGCATGACCAGGTCCAGATTCAAAGCTGGAGCTAAGCCTTTAAATAACTTCAAGCTTCAATTGTGGCCAGTCAAAACATCATTTTAGGTAGTGCCAAGACTATGCACCCAATGCCAGGTTGTCCCTTGTTGGGATTTTTGCCCATATTCCCAGCTGGCTAGATTAACATAAATCTCTGGGGATAATTCCCTAAGGCGAAGTGAATTGGAAATCAGTTGGACCAAGTTTCAGAGTAAATACATTCAGGGGAAATTGGGATATTCGCCTGGTCATATCTGTCAGGGATCAATCTGGACAAATACTTAAGATCTCGTTGGGTGGAGTTGCTGATGAAATAGGGACATCTGATAGTGTTTAACTATCAGGTGTACCGAATGGGATTAGTCAGGTTTGATCACTAACTGATTAGGAATGAATAGAAAGCTGCAAGGTAAGTGATGCCGCATGCAACTAGTGCTTAATCAGTTGGTGCTTGACCTGCCTTAATAGGTAAAAAAGTCCCATTACTTAAGCAGGTTGCTATCCAAATATGGTTGGTTCACTTGGATCAAGAGGAAAACGTTAGTGACACGAATTATGACTCTTTCCGTTTAGGTCTCAAGGATGTCCAATGACGGAATCCTAGCCAGGATGAGGAAGACCATCACTGCCAAGATCAGGATGGGTGATTCAATGGCACCGGCTGCCAATTTTCATCAAAGAGGTTTCAACTGAGGGTTAGATGGCCGAATCCCCACTATAAATTCCCTATAATTCACTCCTAAAAAACAGTTAATTAGATCCTATTACAGTTATATAGTTCTAAGTTGTTCATTGGGTATATAGTTTAAGTAAAAAACTATCATCAGCTTTCAATTGTGAATATCTTCTTAAGGATATTATTTCTGTGTGCAATAATTGGGATACTCTTAGAGAAAAAAAGTAAAAATCTGAGCGGCGATCTAGAGAGGAAGGAGACACAATTGGGTATTGCTGCCGACTGTGTATTGGACCAAAGAGACTGTCACCAGGGAATCTCAGAGAAGATTGGGTTGGACATAGCGAGGGAACAAATCCCTAAATCATGACATCTCAAGTATTTTAATCGGGAATACTGGATGAGCATTGGGCTGAGATATAAGAATTCATACTCAACTATGGATAGTATTTGTCATACTAATATCAACCAATAATCTAATATACTATAAAGCACAGATGAAGTGCACAAGAAACCAAACCTGTGCAGTAAAAAGATTACTAGGGTTGTTTGCCAATAATAACCAAATAAGTAAATTTTTACAAGTTGGTGCTCACTACAGGGGTGTAGTTGAGTTAAAAAACTTATAAGAATGTTATACAAAGATGAGTTACGCAAACTGTTGACGGAATTAGCCACTGTGAATCAGAATGCCCTAAACTCAGAGGATCATTGGGAATTTGCAGCCTTTGAAGAATGAGTTGACAAGGTAGAGGAAGGAATGATAATGTTGCAAGCTTCAGGAACGAGTTATTTGGGAAAGTAACTTTATTGAAGAAGAAAGAAGGGGATCTCATTTGAGAGGTCTAATACCTGAAAATGGAGCAAGAAGCAGATTGCGTTTATTTGAGAAATTTCAGTGAAGATATAGAGCGACTGATCAAACAGGTTGATAAACTTAAAACTCACAAATGCGGTTGTGAGCCAGATATGGCAAGCAATGCCAAAGAAAGAAGTCCTCAAAAGATACTTGGAAAGTTGAATACCCCAAGGAACATG